>NW_026844073.1:6405398-6507898 GCF_029531705.1 Pantherophis guttatus
CCAATCCAATCCAATCCAATCCAATCCAATCCAATCCAATCCAATCCAATCCAATCCAATCCAATCTTAGCTAGTTGTAATTCTATTCTATGCAGTTCTAGGAATATGCTCACCAATCCATTCACAGGTTTATTGTTTAGCCTCATGAAAGATAATATGTTATCCTAACATCAAAGAATCAGTTCAAAATGTGGTACAGCCCTTTCCCCCCCTCCACGTAATAACAGTCCTACTGGATCAGATCAAAAGCCATCTTAGACCAGCATTTTATTTCTCACATGACAAAACTGGTGCTTGCAAGCATCAAATCAAGATATACCTTTCTTTCACCATTGTTTCCCTGTAATTTATATTTGGAGTGATGTTGCAAAGCTGGAAAATAATATCGGGTCTCGGGATTCTGACTTCAGAATGTATGTGAGAAGTAGCTTGTGCATCCCTCCTGAACTAATCTATGAAAAAGTTTAAATATATGTATTTTGAGTTATACACAGTTATGAACTCCGTTATCTTAAAATATGAGATCGATGTAGTTTGGAAGCAAGCAATCTCCAAACCAAATTTTTATTTATAAGTAACCTAATCCCTTTTTTTTCTTCCTCATGTATCCTTCCTAACTACCCCGACGCTATCAATTTAGTTTTGAATATTTGCCACACCGATTTCCGTGTGCTGGTTAATGACCGCAATCAGGTTTTTCATTTGATTTATACTAACAATTTAATTTTATTACTTTTGTCTCCCGAATCATGTGTCCATTCTACAAATAAAGCAGAAGGTGGGATAATTGTAGGATGTAGCATAAAATGTTCTGAGGATGGTTGATTGCATTGCTTTGTCCAGTTTGATTTTGCTTTCAAGTATATCTGAGGGCAGGGGGGTCATCCTAAAATACTAATTTGCATCAAAAGTGATTAATTCTGCCTTTTCAGGCTGCTCAAGATGATTGGGCTGAAATTTGGTTATGAAGAACCAAATAGTGACAACATAATTTTCTGCTACTTTTCAGCAGACAACAAAATAATAACCTACGCTGATAGAAAGCTTTTAGATAGGCTCAATAAAGCTAGAAGAAGGATAGTCAATTAAACAGACATATGGGGGAAGCCAGCACTGACCCACTCCTTAAATCATTCTCTGCTAGAACACTTTTTAAAAAATCTTGACTCCAGCTCAGAACTCGGTGAGCCTTTGGGTTAATTTATATTTGTGTATTTATGGAACTGACCCTGTTTGCTAGCAGCACAATGCATTTTTTTTTAAAAATAAAATTAGTTCAATGTACCCTATCCCAATTTAGTGCTTGAATTAAATCTCCTGCAATTTGCTCATTTGTTACACTTATGTGCCAACTAATATATTGTTGACCCAAAATGGTATACAATATCATGATAATCCACTGTTAAAACACTTACAACATTGCGTTTGCCAGCTTTTATCTTTATTTTGTAAGTCTCACAGCATTGCAAGTTGGGCAGGGTACAAATTTGACGGGTTATTTTTATGATTAAAAGCCCATAATAAAAAATAATTTTTAATTTATTTCTGTTTGTTTATTGTTTATTATCCCGCCATTGTTATTGTTATTGTTATTGTTAGCTTCTGTCGCTAAGCAAAACATTTCTTAAGTGATTTTTTGCCCCCCTTTTACAACCTTTTTTTGCCACGGTTATTAAGTGAATCACTGCAGTTCTTCAGTTAGTAACCTGGTCCTTAAGTGAATCTGGCTTCCCCATTAACTTTGCTTTCCGGAAAGTTGCAAAAGGTGATCACATGACCCTGGGACATTGCAACCGTCATAAATATGAGTCAGTTGCCAAACGTTGGAATTTTGATCACTTGTACAGGTAGTCCTCGACTTACAACAGTTCGCTTAATGACCGTTTGAAGTTACAACGGCACTGAAAAAAGTAACTTATGACCATTTTTCACACTTTAGCATGATTTACAGTCGGATGCTTGACAACCGACTCGCATTTATGACGGTTGCAGTCAGGGGTAAAATGCTCCCGGTTCGGACCGGATCGCCTGATCCAGTAGCGATGGCGGCGGGTGGTTCAGAGAACCAGTAGCAAAAATCCCTGCCCCCCCCCATGCCCAGCTGAGCCGCGCAATCATCAGAGGCTTTTTTTTTTAATTTTTAAAAGCATTTTTTCTACAACCTCTTTGGCCGAAAAAAATGCTTTCAGAAGTAAAAAAAAAAAAAGCCTCTGATGATCGCGCGGCTCAGCTGGGATCGTCAGAGCCTTTTAAAAGCATTTTTTTCTGCAACCTCTTGGCCGAAGAGGTGGTAAAAAAAAAAATGCTTTGAAAAGTCTCTGACGATCCCAGCTGAGTTGCCTGATCAGCAGAGGCTTTTCAAAGCATTAGAAAAAATGCTTTGAAAAGTTAAAAAAAAAAAAAGTTGGCCATGCCCACCCAGTCACATTACCGCCCCCCCCCACACACACACCAAGCCACGCCCACAGAATCGGTAGTAACAAATTTTACATTTCACTCCTGGTTGCAGGGTCCAGGGTCACATTTTCGCAACCTTCTGCCAACCCAAGTCAATGGGGAAGCCAGGTTCACTTAACAACCATATGACTAATTTAACAACTGCAGCGATCCACTTAACGTGCCAAAAAAAAGTCGTAAAACGGGGCAAAAATCACCCTTACAAATTTCTCACTTAGCCACCTAAATTCTGGGCTCCATGGTGGTCGTATGTCGAGGACTACCTCTGTTCCAAGCTTGGCCTTACTAAGGCTCTGCAAAGCGGTACTTTGCAAAGTACCACTTTAGAACTTCACGGGAATGCACACGGTGACTAAACAAAACCGTTGCACGTCGAGTCTACCTGCGGTTGGATAAGTGTGCAGGCAGCCTGAGTCGCAGCCATTCTGCATCTCCCAACTTCCCCTGAATCCTCTCTGACATTTTGCTGGCTTGATCGTTCCAGCTTCCACTCTAATTTGGCCGATTTGCAGCCACTTCCCCAGGGCCGCCTTTTTAAAAAAAGCGAGCGAGCGAGTGCCCTGGCAGAAACGAAAACCCCGAAAAGTGTTTTCGCTGTGCTCTGCCTTCTTTGTTGTCGTTTGTCATCTCTCTCTCGCTCTCTCGCTCTATGTGAAGTTTGCTGCTGTGGAGCCGCTGTTGTTCCAGCGTGGTGGCAGTGAATGAAAAAAAATAAAATAAAAATAAAATAAAAGAGAGTTGAATCGGATCAAACCAGCATCTGCCGTTCTCGCAGTCACAGACAGACGCACTGCTGCTTCCGAAATTGGCAGGCGCAACCTTATCGGAGCGAGAATACGACTGCTTTGGACGCTGTCTGCCAGCAGAGGCTGTTGCTCTTTGCCAGAGGAGGGAAACAAGCTTGCACCGAGAGGCCGAGCCTTACTACTGCATTGCAGGGCATAAAAATGCTTTTTCTCCATGGCTGGGCTCCCCTCCCTGGCTTTCTGTCTCCCGTCGCACATGCTGTTTATTGGCTTATCGAAGGCTGCCGGTGGTTAATGCTTCCAAGGATGCTGGTTTGCGTTGAGGGGAAGATTCATGCGATCTCCCATTACTTGGCGCCGGCCTGATCTTTGCAGTTGGATGTCTGCGTGACATTTCTGGGAAGGGAATACGTACGTTTTGGCCTTCCCCTTGGCAAAAATAACCTATCGTGGAGAACAGAGGGCTGTTCGTTTGCGTAACAGAGGCCGCGTACGTTTCTGTGAAGTTCGAAAGGGTACTTTGTAAAGTACCCCTTGACGAAGACTTAGTGAGACTACACTTTGGAATTCGGCATCCAGTTCTGTTCACCACAATGTGAAAAAGATGTTGGGATTCTGGAAAGGATGCAGAGAAAAGCGACAAAAATGATTAGGGGGCTGGAAGCTAAAACATACGAAGAACGGTTACGGGAACTGGGTACGTCTAGTTCAGCAATGGCTAACCTTTTTGCTGTCACGTGCCAAAAGCGGGGGGAGTGTGGGGGGTTCATACATGCGCGTGCCCACACCCATAAGTCAATGCGCCCCGACCTCCCCGTGCATATGTGTGCAAACCCACCCCCACATTCTCCCCCCCGCTTTTGGCACGTGATGGCCCAGTGGGCCAGGTAGGGCCGTTTCTTGCCCTCCCCAGGTTCCAGAGGCTTTCTTGGAGCCTGGGGAGAACGAAAATGGCCTCCCTTCCCCCGGAGGCCCTCTGGAGGCTGGAAACAGCCCGTTTCCCGATTTCTGGTGGCCCGGAAGGCCCAAAAATCAGCTGGCCGGTGCACGCATGCGCACTGGAGCTGACCTAGGGCAATGTTCACGTGCCCACAGATATGACTCCGTGTGTCACCTGTGGCACTCGTGCCATAGGTTCACCATCACGGGTCTAGTTTAATGAGAATCAGGGCTAGGGGAGACATGATAACAGTGTTCCAATATCTCAGGGGTTGTCACAAAGAAGAGGGAGTCAAGCTATTCTCCAAAGCACCTGAGGGCAGGACAAGAAGCAACGGGTGGAAACTAATCAAGGAGAGAAGCAACTTAGAACTAAGGAGAAATTTCCTGACAGTTAGAACAATTAATCAGCGGAACAACTTGCCATGATAGCAGTCTTCCAATATTTGAGGGGCTCCTACAAAGATGGGGTGTGTGTGAATCCCCTGGTGGATTTTCTAGAAGAAATTGTGATTGAATTACTTAACGTCTTGTCTGCCAGTCTTTCTTCAAATATCGTAAGAATTTCAAGCATAGCTGAACTAGTTTTTAAGTGAGGTTTGGAGCTTTGGAAAGGGAAACCAAATAGTTTGCAACATTTCTGATCTTTCTGGATCAGACCTGGATGCCTAAAGGTAAAATACAGATAGTCCTCCACTTATAACCAAAATTTCTTTTTATTAAGCAGAGAGTTGTTAAGCGGGTTTTGCTCCCATTTTTTGACATTTCTTGCCGCAATTGTTAAGTGAATTGCTGCCGTTATTAAGTTAGTGACGTGATTGTTAAGTGAATTTGGCTTCCCATTGACTTTACTTCTCAGAAGGTTGCAAAAGATTTGGCTAGTCCAGGGGTCAGCAACCTGCGGCTCTGGAGCCGCATGTCGCTCTTTCACCCCTCTGCTGCGGCTCCCTGACATTCAAAATATGCGTCACAACTGCCAATGTGCAACACCCGCCGGCATGTGATTTATTGAGCTTTTCGACCCCCGGTAGGCCAATCATGGATAAATCCAAGAAAAGAAAAGTTTCAGAAGAAAACAGAACGTTTAATTCAACTAAAATCTAACCTAAAATCAACCTAAATCTCCTCCCCTTTTAAATGTAAATTTTAATTTGTTTTTAAATTATTGGGTATTTTAAATTTGTTTCAGCCAAATTATTTAATTCGTTTTTATTCTATTTTAAATTTTTGTATTTATGTGTTTTTATTTTGTGGCTGTTCACCGTCCTGAGTCCTTCGGGAGAAGGGCGGTATAGAAATCCAATAAAATAAATAAACTACATATGCTAGTTTTGTGGCCGCTCAAGAAATAGTCAGGCACGGGAAGGGTTTTGTGGCTTCCGGTGTTTTTTTTTCTGTGGGAAATGGGTCCAAATGGCTCTTTGAGTGTTTAAGGTTGCAGACCTCTGGGCTAGTCTAAAGAAAAGAAAAATTAAGGGTGACATGATCGCTAAGAATTTCAAGCATAGCCGAACTCGCTTTTAAGTGAGGTTTGGAGTTTTAGAAATGAAATCTTTCTGGATCAGACTTGGATGCCTAAAGGTAAAATACAGATAGTCCTCAACTTGCGACCACAATTTCTGTTATTAAGCAGACAGCTGTTAAAGCGGGTCTAAGGTCCATTTTATGACATTTTTTTCGCCACAGCTGTTAAGTGAATTGCTGCCGTGATTAAGTTAGTGAAGTGAATCTGTCTTTCCCATTGACTTTGCTTGTCAGAAGGTCGCAAGAGGTTTGGCTAGTCTAAAGAAAAGAATTAGGGGGGACACGATAGCAGTGTTCCAGTATTTGAGGTCCTGCCACAAAGAAGAGGGGGTCACATTATTCTCCAAAGCACCAAAAGGCAAGATGAGAAACAATGGATGGAAACTAACCAAGGAGAGAAGCAACCTTAGCCCTAGGAGAAATTTCCTAACGGTGAGAACAATTAACCAATGGGACAACTTGCCTTCAGAAGTTGTGGATGCTCCATCACTGGAGGCTTTCCAAAAGAGACTGGACAATCATTTATCTGAAATGGTGGAAAGGTCTTCCGTTCGAACAGGGGTTGGACTAGAAGACCTCCAAGGTCCCTTCTGACTCTTATTATCCTATGTTCTGTGTACAGCATCCAATAAGCAGATGGCAGATTTCTGTAGAGTCCCTGGCTGCCAGGAAAGGGCCATGCTACCCAAAGATATAGAGCTGATTTTACATTTATTGTGGTAATATCCATTATCTTTAGCAGATGACTTTTCGACCATTTCTGTAGCTTAATGAGCTTTGGGCTTCTATGCTCCTGGCCACATATCCACGCTATTCAAATCTGGGGTGGAAAGCTGAAGAAAATCCTCTTTTGAGTTTGAGATACAAATATATTTATGGACAGTTCCATGCTCACGTTTACCTAAACATTATTTGCTTAAAAAAAGTAATAATCAGTACAGGTCGTCCTTGACTCAGGACTGCAATTGAGACCAAAATTTCTACTGCTAAGTGAGACAGTTGTTAAACGAGTTTTGCCCCATTTTACAACCTTTCTTGCCTCGGTCGTTAAGTGAATCCCTGCAGTTGTTAAGCTAGTAACACAGTTGTTAAGTGAATCTGGCTTCCCCGTTGACTTTGCTTGTTGGAAGGGCGCAAAAGGGAGGGGTCTCATGATCCCTGGACACTGTCATAAATATGAATCAGTTGCCCAACGTCCACATTTTGATTAGGTGACCATGTGGGATGCTGCAATGGTTATAAGTGTGAAAAAAACGATCATAAGTCATCTTTTTCAGTGCCGTCCAGTGGTGGGTTCCTCCCGGTTTGGCCTGGTTTCGCTGAGCCGGTAGCGGTGATGATATGACGTCACCGAACCGGTTCTGCCCCCCCGCCCCCCACCACCTGCGTTATTCTTATCTTTTATTTGGCCCCACCCCCAATCTATTGCTGCCTCCTGAGTCCCAGCTGATCGGCTAGAAGAAAAAAAATTGTTTAAACTCTTGCCGTGAGCCTTCAAAGGGCCACCCTACAGCTGATCAGTGGTAAAAAGGCAGTTTGGTGGTAGACTGGTGCCTCCAAAAACAAATGAGTAGACCGGTACAGCTCTGCAAGCAGTTAAAAGCCTGGTAGACCAGTACCTCTGCTAAATCCTAAAGAATTGTCACATGACCATCATGCCACGCCCACAAAATAAGCCACGTCCACAGAACCAGTAGTAAAAAAAATTTAGAACCCACCCCTGGTGCCATCGTAACTTTGAATTGTCTGTTGTAAACCAAGAAGTGCACATCAGATTTTGAGAATGCAGAAGTCAGACTTGGTATCAGGGTGGATAAAAATCAATGATTTAAAAAAAAAATAAATCAAAAAAATCAGATTTTTTTGATTTAAATCGGATTTTTTTGATTTAAATCGGATTTTTTTGATTTTTATCGAATTTATTTTAATAAAAAACTTTTGGGGTAAAAATCTATCGTAAGATAGTTTTCTATTTAAGATACATAAATAATTTAGTTTATTCAGCATGAAATGGAGCTTAGTTATGTAGCATGAGGCTGTATATTCTGCAACATTGGGACTATCGGTGAGTCAACAGCGGGTCAAAGGAGTAGCAGGGATGACAGTTGCTCTTTAAAAATTATGATTTAAATCGAGTTGATTTAAATCAAGCCTTTTTACTAGTGATTTAAATCATGATTTAAATTGTGATTTAAACCAACTCGATTTAAATCAACTCGATTTAAATCAAATCCACCCTGCTTGGTATGCAGAAAAAGATCCCTACATTGTCCCTACATTTAAATTAAATAGGCACCAGAAAACAAAGAACAACACCAAATGAACTGCTCGGAGAAGTTTCTTTCTTGCCGTTTATCCAGAGACCGGAATCTTGCCAGACTAAAGCACACTCTGCGTAACTGTCAGATAAATACTGTGAAGATTTAGGGAGGATCCCTTCTTGGTTTCTTCCCTGCAGCTCAGCTGCCAGATTCCACCACAGTCATTCCCCACCCCTTGGTCGTTTTTTTTTTTTTTTGGACGCGAAGGAATGTTGTTGGTAAACGGGAGTTTTATACCCACCGCTTACCACCTTGTCTGACTTGTCAAATATGCTTGCGCGGTTCCCAATCTAATCGTGAAATGTTTTCCGTAACACAATGGAGGAGAGAGAGAGAGGCTGGCTGAAACGCCTTGGGAATATTCTTCAAGATTGTCAAATTAGACCCAACTTCACATGACAATAAAGCATCGCCGGAGAAGACAGCGGGCGGGGGGGGGATGCGCTGAGGCTGGCTTGGTGAAAATAAAAGCCTCGTAAATTTGGCTTTTAAAGCACTTAGCAGATTGCTGCTTATTTTGGCACAGCGGCTTCTTCCCTGAGAGTAGTTTGAAGCGACTCCTACGCAGGAATAGATGTGAAAAGTGTTAATATTGGAATTGGAAACCCCCTGGTGGATTTTCTAGAAGAAATTGTGATTGGATTACTAAATTTTCTGGCCAAACTTTTTTGTCTTTCCTCAAATATCGCTAAGAATTTCAAGCATAGCCGAACTCGCTTTTAAGTGAGGTTTGGAGTTTTAGAAATGAAATCTTTCTGGATCAGGCTTGGATGCCTAAAGGTAAAATACAGATAGTCCTCAACTTGCGACCACAATTTCTGTTATTAAGCAGACAGCTGTTAAAGCGGGTCTAAGGTCCATTTTATGACATTTTTTTCGCCACAGCTGTTAAGGGAATCGCTGCCATGATTAAGTTAGTGAAGTGAATCTGTCTTTCCCATTGACTTTGCTTGTCAGAAGAGGTTTGGCTAGTCTAAAGAAAAGAATTAGGGGGGACACGATAGCAGTGTTCCAGTATTTGAGGGGCTGCCACAAAGAAGAGGGGGTCACATTATTCTCCAAAGCACCAAAAGGCAAGATGAGAAACAATGGATGGAAACTAACCAAGGAGAGAAGCAACCTTAGCCCTAGGAGAAATTTCCTAACGGTGAGAACAATTAACCAATGGGACAACTTGCCTTCAGAAGTTTTGGATGCTCCATCACTGGAGGCTTTCAAAAAGAGACTGGACAATCATTTATCTGAAATGGTAGAGGGCAGGGGTGAAATGCTCCTGGTTCGGACCGGATCGCCCGATCCGGTAGCAATGGCGGCGGGTGGTTCGGAGAACCGGTAGCAAAAATCCCTGCCCCCCCCCTCCATGCCCAGCTGAGCTGCAGAATCATCAGAGGCTTTTTTTTTTTTTACTTTTAAAAACATTTTTTCTTCGGCTGAAAAAATGCTTTTAAAAGTAAAAAAAAAAGCCTCTGATGATCGCGCGGCTCAGCTGGGATCATCAGAGGCTTTTAAAAGCATTTTTTCTACAACCTCTTCAGCCAAAGAGGTTGTAGAAAAAATGCTTTTAAAAGTAAAAGTAAAAAAAAAAAGTTGGTCACGCCCACCCAGTCATATTACCCCCCCACCAAGCCACACCCACAGAATCGGTAGTAACAGATTTTACATTTCACCACTCGTAGAGGGTCTTCCGTTCAAGCAGGGGTTGGACTAGAAGACCTCCAAGGTCCCTTCTAGATTCTAATCCATACCACTCCACCCCACCCCACGACATTCCACTGTCATATATGCCAGTCATCAAGTGTCCGAATTTTGTTCACAGGGAAGCTGCAGTGGTCGTAAGTGTGACAAACAGTCATAAGTCACATTTTTCAATGCTGTTGTAACTTGGAACAGTCAGTAAACGAATGATTGTAAGTCAAGGACTACCTGTATGAAAAATCTGCCAATCCTATCACATCCCCTCATGTATGTAGAGCAAACTCAATAGCCCCTAGATGTCGGCACTAAAAAAAGAGAGGCAGGACCGTGTATTATATTATGCCATGCTGGCCTTTAATCTTGGTTGATTCTTGAATTTGTACTGTTTTATGTCATGCTGCTATATCCTAGTTTGCTCTTGTTTAATGTATTTAATATATTTGTATATTGCTTATATACTATGGAGCATACATAAGTCTTATAAGCTCTATTGCTACTCTGTTTCCCCGAAAATAGGACCCAATTGGAAAATAAATTCTAGCATGATTTCTTCAGGATGCTCGTAATATAAACCCTACCCCCAAAATAAGCCCCAGTTAAGATTGTTAGCCAGATAGGTGCATTTAGTAGTGTATTTCCCCAAAAATAAGACCTAACCGGAAAATAAATCCTAGCATGATTTTTTCAGGATGCTCGTAATATAAACCCTATCCCCCGAAATAAGCCCCAGTTAAGATTGTCAGCCAATGGATACGTTTAGCACCATATTTCCCCCAAAATAAGACCTAACCAGAAAAATAAGCCCTAATGCGTCTTTTGGAGCAAAAATTAATATCAGACCAGGTCTTATTTTCGGGGAAACACGGTATTTTGGATATTTTGGGGAAAATTAAAGATTTAAATACAAAACTGTTTTTCTTTTATCTTCAGTGGCAAGTGGTTTATGGGTGCACGTCTGAAACTTGCACAGTACTTACCCTAAATTTCAAAAAAGCATAATAAGGCGGCTTTATCTTTGCATCCAGACCTGAACAGTTCCATTATTTAGCTCGTAGTTATCCTTCCATTGATCCTTCATTGGCACTAGGTTTCTGTGAGTGCCATTCATTAAAGTATGGCTGCATGCCAGCAAGCAGACGTGTAGATAAAATTCTTTGCAGCCTGGCAGATAATTTGATTGGTGAATCTGGTCTCCATCGTTTCTATTCTGTTTCCGGGTGATACAGCATGGGTGTGTTAAAAGCAGATCATGCCAGGCGAACCTTATTGCCTTCTTTGACAATAAAGGGACTAAATTAGCGGATCAAGGAAATGCTGTGGATATGGTATACTTTGATTTCAGTAAGGAATTTGATAGAGTAGACGAGGGATGTCAAACTCATGGCGTCATCACGTGACGCATCGGGACTTTTTTCCCCCTTTGCTAAACCGGGCGTGGCTGTGGCCAGCACGTGACTCATCTGGCCCATGGGCCGGGTGTTTGACAGCCGTGATCTAAGTAGTTGATAGGTAGTAATCAACTTGACATTCATTCATTCATTCATTCATTCATTCATTGAATGGCCGGGAGTTTGACAGCCTCGGAGTAGACCATAGCCTACTTCTTGGTAAGATAGGTAGAACAGTGTAGGATAGACAGTACCACCACAAATGAATTCACTGCACCCAGCATGTACAGGTAGTCCTCAACTTACAACAGTTCATTTAGCGACCACTCAAAGTTACAACATCACTGGAAAAAAGTGACATGTGACTGTTTTTCACACTTATGACCGTCGCAATGTCCCCATGGGCACATGATCAAAATTTGGATCAGCTTGGCAACTGATTCATAATTATGCCAGTTGCAGTGTCCCAGAATTACGCGATCACCTTTTGCGACCGTCTGACAGTGGGGAAGCGGGATTCACTTAACAACCGTGTTACTAACTTAACAACTGCAGTGATTCCCTTAAGAGCTGTAACAAGAAAGATCATAAAATGGGGCAAAATTTAGTGAACAACTATCTCGCTTAGCCCCAATTTTGGGCTCCATTGTGGTCATAAGTCGAGGGAGGGAAGCATGCAGTGGGATACTAGAAAGTTCTGCCTTGGGCTCAGTGCTCTTCAACATCTTTCTAAATAGTCTAGATCAGGGGTCGGCAACCTTAAACACTCAGCCATTTGGACCGTTTCCCACAGAAAAGAAAACACTGGGAGCCACAAAACTCTTCCTGTACCTGACTATTTCCTGAGGGGCCACAAAACTAGCATATATAGTTGAATTAAACATTCTGTTTTCTTCTGAAACTTTTCTTTTCTTGGATTTATCCATGTTTGGCCTACCGGGGATTGAAAAGCTTAATAATTTGCGCGTCGATGGGTGTCGCACATTGGCAATTGTGACGCATATTTTGAGTGATAGGGAGCCGCAGCAGAGGGATGAAAGAGCCACATGTGGCTCCAGAGCCGTGGGTTACTGACCCCTGGTTTAGATCAGTGATGGCGAACCTTTTAGGCAACAAGTGCCCATAATGCGCACGTCTGCCCTGCACTTGCACGCACACCCCAAGCATGCGGCCGTGCCCCGCCCAAACTGCAAGGCATCGGCACATATGCCGCGCCCCATGCATGTGTGGCAGAGACCCAAAGACCAGCTGGCCGGCGGGAGGCAGGCACGCATGTGAGGCAGAGACCCGAAACAGAGCTGGGGTGACAGCGCACGTGCCCACAGAGAGGGCTCTGTGTGCCACCTCTGGCACGCGTGCCACAGGTTCGCCACCACTGGTCTAGATGAAGGGATAGAAGGGGAGCACATCAAATTTGCAAACGATACCAAGCTGGGGGGATATTGGCTAAACCATATAAAAACAGGGAAATTAGTTATATCTAGCCCAGTGGTCGGCAAACCACGGCTCGCGAGCCACATGCGGCTCTTTAGCCCCTTGAGTGTGGCTCTTCCACAAAATACCGAAAAGTCTGAAAAGTCTTTCAGCCGGTGAGAAGAAAACTGTGCATGCACGAAGATGGCGGCAGTGACCATACTGTGACTGGAGCTCCAAGCGGAAGAAGTCCTCGGCTGTTGCAAAGAAACGGCAGCTCTGGGTGAGCCATGCCCGCTTCTTTCACTTTGAGAGCTGCTTTGCAAACAAGGTGCAAAGCCGTTCTCAAAGAGAACGAAGCGGGCGTGGCGCACCCAGAGCTGCCACTTCTTTGCAACAGCCGAGGACAGAAGAGTTCGCTCAGGAGCGACGCCAGCAAGGAAGGCGGCTGGGTCGGAGGGAGGCTTAGCCCGAGCTCTCTGGGACGGGTAAACAAATGTGGGGAGATGAACGGGAGCGGACTTGGCCCTCTGCGTGTTGCATCCCCATTCCCCTACTTTTTAATTGTAGTTAAAAAGAACTAATTCAGTTAATAACAATGTACCTACCTGTATAGTTTAAGTTTAAAAAATTTGGCTCTCAGAAGCAGGGTGGATTTGATTTAAATCGAGTTGATTTAAATCACAGTTTAAATCATGATTTAAATCACTAGTAAAAAGGCTTGATTTAAATCAACTCGATTTAAATCATAATTTTTAAAGAGCCACTGTCATCTCTGCTACTCCTTTGACCCGCTGTTGACTCACCGATAGTCCCAGGGTTGCAGAATATACAGCCTCATGCTACATAACTAAGCTCCATTTCATGCTGAATAAACTAAATTATTGATGTATCTTAAATAGAAAACTATCTTACGATAGATTTTTACCCCCAAAGTTTTTTATTAAAATAAATTCGATTTAAATCAAAAAAATCCGATTTAAATCAAAAAAATCTGATTTTTTTAAAAAAATCATTGATTTTTATCCACCCTGCTCAAAAGAAATTTCAATCGTTGTACTATTGGTATTTGGCTCTGTTGACTAATGAGTTTGCCGACCGCTGATCTAGCCTAATGAAGAGAAGGAGTAGGGATGAGCTATGACAACTATGGGGGGAAAGATCATAAGATTGGGCACAACATTTCCCTTGCTTAGTTGGCAGTGGAAACTCTGGTCCCAATTGTCATGAATCGGGGACTACCTGCAATCAGAAAAGGTGGAGTAGATCAGTCTGACTTGACTTGATTATAACTTCTATTCTTCCTGCTTGCCTCTCTAGGCATTCCGCATCGCATCCAGGCCTGCAGATGGATGCAGAAGGGTTTGGCGAGCTGCTGCAGCAGGCAGAGCAGCTGGCAGCCGAGACAGAAGGTATCGCGGAGCTTCCTCACGTCGAACGCAATCTCCAGGAGATCCAACAGGCAGGGGAGCGCTTGCGGTCCCGGACCCTGACCCGCACTTCACAAGAAACAGCAGACGTCAAGGCGTAAGTCCCCGGGTTGCTTAAAACCTCTGTCGGTGGCTGCTAGGGTGGTGGAGAGCAAAGCCTGGGGAAGGGTCTAGGACAGGGGTGTCAAACCGACCCATGGGGTGCTAAGTGTTGTGGTCCACCAGCAGCCTGCGGAGCTGGCAGCGGAGTCAGACAGTGAGGAGGCTGGGGATGACAATGGGCCAGTCCTGGAGTCAGGGGAAGGCCCGGACGAGGGCTCTGCGTCGGAGGCAGAGATGGGGCCAGGGCCATCAGGGAGTGATGTGCGGACTTCGGAGCCTCCAGAGGCTGACAGTAGAGAGGCAGAGGAACAGGAGGAGCCTGTTCCAAGTGCAGGTATGAGAAGAGCTGCCAGAAGGCAGGAGCAGCTAAAGCAAAAAGGACGACTCTGGAGTAAGGCCAGGAGATGATTGGCCCCTCCCAGAAAGCTTAAAAGAGCAGCAACGGCTCTTGGGCTCTTTGTAGGAAAGTAAGACAACAATTAATCAGTGGAACAACTTGCCTCCAGAAGTTGTGAATGCTCCAACACTTGTAGTTTTTAAGTTTTTAAGAAGATGTTGGATAACCATTTGTCTGAAGTGGTGTAGGGTTTCCTGCCTAAGCAGGGGGTTGGACTAGAAGACCTCCAAGATCACTTCCAACTCTGTTATTCTATTCTAGTTCATTTAGTGACTATTCAAAGTTAGAGCAGCACTGAAAAAAGTGACTTATGACTGTTTTTCACACTTATGACCGTTGCAGCATTCCCATGGTCATGTGATTTAAACTTCAGACGCTTGACAGCTGGTTCATATTTATGACAAGTCGCAGTGTCCCAGGGTCACATGATCCCCTTTTGCGACCGTCCGACGAGCAAAGTCAGTGGGGAAGCCAGATTCACTTAACAACCGTGTTACTAACTTAACAAGTGTAATGGTTCACTTAACTGTGCAAGAAGGTTGTAAAATGGGAAACTCATGTAACAAACAAACAAACTTCGCAGTATAGATTTTGGGCTCAATTGTGATCGTAACTCGAGGACTACCTGTGTACCAGGGGTGGGTTCTAAATTTTTTTACTACCAGTTCTGTGGGCGTGGCTTATTTTGTGGGCGTGGCTTGCTGGGGGGGTAATGTAGCTGGGTGGGCGTGGCCAAGATTTTTTTCCTTTTTCTTTTAAAAGCATTTTTTCTACAACCTTAAGAAATTGCAGAAAATAATGCTTTGAAAAGCCTCTGCTGATCAGGCAACGCAGCTGAGATCATCAGAGGCTTTTCAAAGCATTTTTTTTAACCACCTCTTCGAAGAGGTTGTAGAAAAAATGCTTTGAAAAGCCTCTGACGATCCCAGTTGAGCCGCACGATCATCAGAGGCTTTTTTTTTTACTTTTAAAAGCATTTTTTCGGAGGAAGAGGTTGTAGAAAAAATGCTTTTAAAAGTAAAAAAAAAAGAAAGCCTCTGATGAGGTGGGTGGGACCTGTTCGGGGGCGTGGCCAGCCAATGTTATTAACAGTTCTCGGAACTACTACAAATTTTTACTACCGGTTCTTCCGAACCGGTGCGAACCGGGAGCAACCCACCACTGCTGTGTACCATTTCTGCTGTGTTCAACTTTTATTTTTTTCCCTGTCGTCCCCAACTCTCTCTTCTACATCATTCCTCACTATTTATCTCAGTTTATATCCTTTTTGCCTGGTTGGCATTCATTGGCGAAAGAGCAACGAATTTCCCTCCGGGGAATTTCTTGGAAATTTCTCTCCTGATTGAAATAATTTCTAAAGCAGATTTTCTTTCATCAGACCGAATGAGAATCAGTAGAAGAAAAATGCCAAAAAAAAAAAAGAAAAAAAGAGAGATGGCTGTTGAAACATTGGCAGGCATGTTGTGTCAGACTCAAATGTGGTCACGTTTTTGGGAACATGTGCAGGCTGTCAATCAGCAGATGTTGAAAAATATTTTAGAAGTCTTATCAACACTTGTTCTCCTCAACTGAGGGTTTTGTGGCTTGATGGTCCTGCAAGCAAAAGTTGTTTATTGAAATGTTTATTTCAATCCACGGTTTGTAGAAGTTCCGAGATCAAAAACTATAGTGCAGATAGTTTTTCTACTTATGGCCACAATTGGGGACAGAGTTTTGGTTGCTAAGCCAGGCGGTTGTTAAGTGAGTCACACCCAATTGTACCACCTTTTTGCCAAGGTTGTTAAGTGAATCGCTACTGTTGTTAAATGATACATCCAGTTGTTAAGTGACTCCGACTTCACTCGATTGATTGTGCTTGTTGGAAGCTGGCTGGGAACTACGGTTGCATATATGATCGCATGACCCCGGGATGCTGCAGCTGTCCTAAATATACGTGCCCCAATTTTGATCATAAGAGCCTCGGTGGCACAGTGGTTAGAGTGCAGTACTGCAGGCTACTTCTGCTGCCTGCCGGCTGCCTGCAATTTGACAGTTCGAATCTCACCAGGCCCAAGGTGGACTCAGCCTTCCATCCTTCCGAGGTGGGTAAAATGTGGACCCAGATTGTTGGAGGCAAAAGGCTGACTCTGTAAACCGCTTAGAGAGGGCTGGAAAACACTGTGAAGCGGTATAGAAGTCTAAGCGTAGAGAGCTGAGGTGGCCCAGTGGTTAGAGTGCAGCACTGCAGGCTACTTCAGCTGACTGCTAGCTGCAGTTCAGCAGATCGAATCTCACCGGCTCAAGGTTGACTCAGCCTTCCATCCTTCCGAGGTCGGTAAAACGAGGAGTCAGATTGTTGGGGGGCAACAGGCTGACTCTGTAAACTGCTTAGAGAGGGCTGTAAAAGCACTATGAAGAGGTATATAAGTCTTAAGTGCTATTGCTATTGCTATCATGTGCTTCTCTGTGGGGGCACCTACTATCTGGAACGAGCTCCCCCCGGAGATACGGAGGATCCCGGATCTGCGCACCTTCCGCCGCGCTCTTAAGACCTTTTTATTCCACCAGGCGGGCCTGGCCTAATCTTTTCCCTCTTTTTAAATTACGCAAATTTTAATTGGTTTTTAAATAATTGGGGTTTTAATATGTTTGGGCCAAATTTGTTTAATTCGATTTTACTTTGTTTTTAAATTTTGTATCTATGTTTTTTACTGTTTGGCTGTTCACCGTCCTTCGGGAATAGGGCGGTATATAAATTAAATAAATAAATAAATAAATAAATGTGACCCTGGGGATGCTGCAGCGGTCATAAATGCGAGGACCGGTCATGTCACACTTTTCAATGCCATTACCACTTCGAATGTTTGTAAGTCAAGGGCTACTTGCCTTATGCTAATCAGGCCTCCGGATTTAAATTTTGCTTTGGGAAGAAATGACTCTGTTGCCTTGTTTTATTCTCTCTGTGCCTTTCATCCTCTCTTTTTTTTAAAATCTGTCTTCCAGATCAGTTCTCCTTGGATCCAGAGGGCTCGATATATCCCACATATCTCAGCGCTTGGAAAGCTTGAGCGCTGCGACAACATTCGAACCGCTAGAGCCTGTAAAAGACACAGATATACAGGTCAGGGCCATACGTGACAAACGTATGTTCACTTAATTGAAGAAGCGCGTGTATCTTGCAATGCTTTATGTTTCTATGCCCTAGTAAACATGCACATTTTCTCGTTTGGCGAAAGGCTGCCAGGAATGGGGAGAAAGGCCCTTATTTGCTCAAAGAGTAGAAGCTTGCCTTCTGCATTGAATGCTTAAGTGCTTCGATGTTTCCGTTACTGGCGTTCTCTTTGTGCATGTCATTGTTTTCGGCGGAGGCACTGTTGAAAGACTTCTATACCTTGGCTTGTTTATTTACTGAAAAAGCTGGTGTTATATTTGAAGGACAATACTGCAGTAATCTCGATTTATAGAGGGTAGACGATTCCCTGTTTACTTTTTGGGTTTCCTTTAGCTGAATCTTTAAGGGGGAGGGCTTTAACTCAGTAATAAACTGCACATTTCCGTATAATACAATCTGAGTTTGATCCCAGAATTCTGCCAGAATTTACTGGGTTGCAATCAGAATTCTGCTGCCGTTCAAGCCACTGGCTCTTGTGCTTTGTAATCTACAAGTTATTGGGTGGGTGGGTGGGTGGGTGTTATTTGTATGGTGCAAAGACCCCGTCCCCCCTGAACCTGTTGGACGATTGATTTAACTTGGTCTAAGGCAGTACCTTATGTTTCTTTGTTCCGCTGTGGCAATCGGGGTTCCTAAACTTTAGCGTAAAATCTGAGTATTTCAAGAGACTGAATTTTCAGTGTGATTAAACCGCAACCTGTTCTGCTTGTAAAATTACGTTCCTTGCTTTGCTGATTCTGATTTTTTTTCTCCCTCCTTTCTGTCTGTCTCAGTGCTGTATAATGGTAGGTTGTTTTTATCAGTTGGTATCCTTTCATCTTGTAATGGAGGACGAGTGGTATCATATCCCGGGCATCCTTGTTTATTTTTTTGTTTTTCTACATATCAGTAGCGCGCATCCTTGTTTTTAAATATCAGTACAATTGCATTACAGATAGTCCTCGACTTATGATCCCAGTTGAGCCCCAGGTTTTTGTTTTTTTTGTTGCTAACCGAGTCATTCGTTAAGTGAGCTTTGCCCCATTTTACGACTTTTCTCGCCACAGTTGTTAAGTGAATCACCGCAGTTCTTAAGGTAATTGAGGCTTGGTGGCGCAGCAGACTAAAGCACTGTTAAGTGCTTTAAGTAACACCAGCTATCTGCAGTTACTGCAAGTTCAAATCTCACCAGGCTCAAGGTCGACTCAGCCTTCCGTCCTTTCAAGGTAGGTAAAATGAGGACCCGGATTGTGGGGGCAATAAACTGACTTTGTATAAAAAAAAACACCGCTTAGGGGGGCCCGAAAGCCCTACTAAGCAGGTATATACAAAAGTATGAAGGCTGTTGCTTAACGCATTGTAAGCCGCCCTGAGTCTCCGGAGAAGGGTGGCATATAAATTGAACCACTAACTAACTAACTAACTAACTAACTAACTAACTAACTAACTAACATGGTGGTTAAGTGAATCGGGCTTGTCAGAAGGTCACAAAAGGGAATCGTGTAACTCCAGGACATTGCCACTGTCATAAATATGAGTCAGTCATTAAGCGTCTGAAATATGATCATGTGACCCATGAGGATGCTGCAACGGTCGTAAGTTGAAAAACAGTCCTAAGCCACTTTTTTTCAGTGCCCTTGTAACTTCAAATGGTCACTAAGCGAACTGTTTTAAGTCTGTATATTTTTCCCGATGCATTTAATTATTTCACCTTCAGTCGCATTTAGAGTTTCCACATGATTATTATTATTGATTGATTGATTGATTAACCTATAGGCCAATGATGGCGAACCTTTTCGGCATCGAGTGCCGAAAAGGGAGCTCGCACGCCTGCATGCGTCTGAGCCACAAACCGGAAAAGGAGCTGCCCAGGGTGCATGCACGAGCCTGAAAACGAACTTCCGGTTTCAGCTACTGAACTTCCGGTTTCAGCTACTGAACTTCCGGTTTCAGCGAGCTTCTCTTCCGGGTTTCTGGCGCGCATGTGCACATGATGATCAGCTGGCTGGCGTGCATGCTCACGCAGAAAAATGGAAGACTAGCTATTGTAGTTTCTGGCACTGCCGCATGCAAAAAGGTCATCTGATCATCACGCGCGCATGCCCGCCCGAAACCCGGAAGAAGAACGGGCGACACCATGCGTGCCAGGTGACATAGTTCCGTGTGCCGCTTTGGGCATGCGTGCCATAGGTTCGCCATCACGGCTATAGGCCATATATACAAGGTTCAAACACCTGTTTACCAGTAAAATTTAGAGTTTCTACATTCTAAGGAACTGACAAAATTTTTGGTGGGTTCTGAGAACCTGAACTTTCAGCTTTGCAGGCGGCAATTTGTGTATTTTTGCTATTGGAACAAGAATTTGAACCCGCAAACAATGCCTAGCTGTTCTTTCAACCTCCTTGCTGTTGTAATAATTAGCGGGGCCGTCTTTTTCTCCGAAACGCCTTTTTAAAGCTTTAGATTGTAGTGCTGATGAAGGGGCCGTGCCAATTGACGTCTTAATTTTGTGAATTATTTAGTAGTAATAACACTTAGGTGATTGATAGAATAAGAGGAAAATAACGCGGAGATGTCTCCCTTCGGATCTTGTAATTGATTCCGGGCCTGGGGGTGAGCGATTCCCGTTATGTTTGGAAAAAAAAAAGAGAATAATGCCTTATTATATCAGATCAGGGATTCATCCCATCCTCAACGGACAGACTTCTGGGGCAGTTGCAAGGAAGACTCTGCGGAGGTTTTCTAAGTAAGCATAAGGATGGGGATTTCTTTATTTTCTTTTTTCCCCCATGTTTTATTTATTTTATTTATATAACATTCGATTTCCATCAAACACTGTGTGATCTGGGTCTAGTTGTTTTTAAACAGTCATAATCCACATACGTGTTATAGTATTCATCACAATAATATTGATAATATAATAATAATACTCAAGGTTATCTTCTTTAACAACTACTCCACATTGACATTTCCTCTTTTTATGCCTCCTCTTTTCTAACTTCTGTTTCTGTTGCCTAGCCATTGATAAAATACATCCCATATAAAAAAAAAAAAAAAAAAAAATATTCTGTTTCTTCTTTATCCTTAATAGTGACTTTTAAAGGATGGGCGTTTCTGAGAGATCCTTTGGGAGGGTTTTGTGAGCATATGTAGCATCCTCTCATAAAATGGCTGCTACGGCAACTTATTTCATTTATTTCAGAAGACCAGATTGGTTTCCACTCTCTCTCCTCGGTGCCCTTTAGATGTTCCCTCTTCCACCCCTCACAGCTTAATTCTGGCTTTTTTTTTTTTCCCCCCCTCCCAGGCAGAAATGCTTACAAAAAAGCTGGCACCAAACCCTTCATCCTTTTTAAAATTCTTAAGGACGCTGGTGCGATTTGGTGAAGAATGATATTATAGGTTCAGAAATGGTATAGGGCAGTGATGGCTAACCTTTTTTGCCGTCGCGTGCCAAAAGTGGGGGGAGTGCGGGGGGTGTGTGCACGTGTGTGCCCACAACCATAATTCAATGCGCCCTGTCTCCCCACACATGTGTGACCCCCCTCCCTGCACTCCCCCCGCTTTTGGCACGCTGGGCCTGGTAGGCCGGTTTTTCACCCTCCCCAGGCTCCAGAGGCTTTCTAGGAGCCAGGGGAGGGTGAAAACTGCCTTCCCCATCCCTCCGAAGGCCCTCTGGAGGCTGGAAACAGCCTCTTTCCTGATTTCCGGTGGGCCCAGAAGGGCCGAAAATCAGGTGGCCGGCGTGCGCATGCGTGCTGGAGCTGAGCTAGGGCAACACTTGCATGCCCACAGATACGGCTCCGCGTGCCACCTGTGGCACCCGTGCCATAGGTTCGCCATTACGGGTATAGGGCCATGATGGCGAACCTATAGCTGTGGCACGTGTAGCCATATCAGTGGGCACGTGAGCTCAGCTCTGGTGCGCATGTGAGCGCCGGCCAGCTAATTTTCAGGTCTTCTGGGCCCACCAGAAGTAGGGAAACAGGCTGTTTCCTATTTCCACAGGGCCTGGGGGGGCTGGGGTGGGGTGGAGTGGGGAAGGCGGTTTTGGCCCGCCCCAGACTCCTAGAGAGGCCCTGGAGTCAGGTGAGAAAGAAAAACCTGAGTGGCGCAGCAGACTAATGCTACTGTTAAAGGTAGTATTTAGCTTCCAGCTGCCTGCAATTACTGCGAGTTCAATTCTCACCAGGCTCAAGGTCGACTCAGCCTTCCATCCTTCCGAGGTAGGTAAAATGAGGACCCGGTTTGTGGGGGCAATAAGCTGACTTTGTATAAATATACAAAAGTATGACGGCTATTGCTTAACGCCTTGTAAGCCGCCCTGAGTCTCCGGAGAAGGGGGGCATATAAAACAACAACAACAACAACAACAACAACAACAACAACAACAACAAAACACGGGCCTACCGGGCTATCGTGTGCCAGGAGTGCGGGGAGGGGGGGTCAGATGCGCGGGGGTGGGGCATATAGAATTATGGCTGTGGGCACATGCACGCGCCACAACCCCCCCCCCCCCGCTCTCCCTCCTGGGCTAGATCACCCTTCCAACTCTGTTAATCTGTTTAGTTAGTCTTTCACTGAGGACCGCAATAGAGCCCAAAATTTCCATCGCTAAGCAAGACAATCGTTAAGTGAGTTGTGCCTCATTTTACGACCTTTTTGACAGTGTTGTTAAGTGAATCAAATTCAGGCTTGAGACACTGCAATTCATAGTAGGACGGTTGTTATGTGAATTGGGCTTTTTCCATTGACGGCTTTTGTCAGTTATGACGGCACTGAAAACGGCTTTTTTCCCCACATTTAATGGCCATGGCAACATCCCCATGGTCACATGATCAGAATTAAAGGCCCTTGGCAAATGACATGTTTATGACAGCTGCAGTGTCCTGCGGTCATGTGATGAGCTTTTGACAAGCAAAATGAACGGGGAAGCCAGATTCACTCAACAACCGCGTTACTAACCTGAAAACTGCAGCGATTCACTTAACGGTGCCAAAGAAAGGTCGTACAACGGGGCAGAGTTCACTTAGCAACTGTCTCACTTCGCCACAGAAATTTTGAGCTCTACTGTGATCATACATTGAGGGACTACCTGTATTATTTTGTACAGTACAGGTAGTCCTCGACTTGCGACTACATATCTGTTAAATGAGACATTTGTTCAATGAGTTTTGCCCCACTGTACGATCTTCCTTTGCCACCCTTGCTAAGCGAATCACTGCAAGTTGAGTCCACAATGTATACAGGTAGTCCTTGACTTACGCCACAGTTGAACCCAAAATTTCTGTTCTTAAGCGAGACGTTTCTTAAGGGAGCTTTGCCCCATTTTACGACCTTTCTTGCCACAGTCATTAAGCGAATCACTGCAGTTGGTAAGTTAGTCACCCGGTTGTTAAGTGAGTTTGGCTTCCCCATTGATTTTGCTTGTCGGAAGGTCGCAAAAGCGACCTTCCGACACAGCAGCGGTCATAAATACGAGTCAGTTGCCAAGCATTGGGATTTTGATCGTGTGACCGTGGGGATGTTGAAACGGCCATAAGTGTGAAAAACGGTCACAAGTCACATTTTTCAGTGCCGTGGTAACTTTGAACTGTCACTAAACGAACAGTTGAGGACTTACTTGTACACCTGCCCTTTTTTTAAGTTTTAATTCTCTACATTCTCATAATGTAGAGAACCCATGATAATGCAAATCGAACCAATGTTCTTTTTTTTCCCCAGAGAGATTCCAGTTTTTGAGTGCTTTGAATTCTCTTTCAAAGGCTTCCTAAACAAAAACAATGGTATAAGAAAAACAAGTTTTTTTTGTTCATATTTGAGATTTTAAGCATCTTGCTTGCTCCTCCTTCTTCTCCTGATGCTTCTGGATCTCCAGCGTTAATGAGGAAGAATGCAGTCATGATTAATGAAGAAAAATACTGCAGTTGTTGGCTGCATATTATCTCTTAGCCTTTCCACAGTAATTGGTTTTTGCTTGCTTTGGGTTCCATGCCCCAGCTAAAGGGAGTACATTAAGTATTTTTTTTGTGTGCGTTACATCTGAGATCCATTTTGCTCCGGTGGATTGGTACAAGATGTTTTGATAGCAACTAGCTCCGGGCTAGGCTAAAAGGCTCTTCCATCACTTTGTGCCGATTGCCCTGGGGCAGCTTCGTAGTACGTGCCCCGGTTATACACCTGATCTGGCTATTACTAGGATGCTTAGTCCCAACTACCGGATGAAGTCTAGAGCTACCCCCGGAACCATGGGATTTGTAGTGTGAAACAGGGGCGAAATCCAGCAGGTTGTGACAGGTTCTGGAGAACCGGTAGCGGATATTTTGAGTAGTTCAGAGAACCGGCAAATACCACCTCTGGCTGGTCCCAGAGTGAGGAGGGAATGGGGATTTTGCAGTATCCTTGCCCTGGAGTGGGGTGGGAATGGGGATTTTGCAATATCCTTCCCCCCAGGAGTGGGGAGGGAATGGAGATTTTGCAATATCCTTCCCCCCAGGAGTGGGGAGGGAATGGGGATTTTGCAGTATCCTTCCCCCAGGTGGGGAGGGAATGGGGATTTTGCAGTATCCTTTCCCCAGGAGTGGGGTGGGAATGGGGATTTTGCAGTATCCTTCCCCCAGGAGTGGGGTGGGAATGGGGATTTTGCAATATCCTTCCCCCAGGAGTGGGGAGGGAATGGAGATTTTGCAATATCCTTCCCCCCAGGAGTGGGGAGGGAATGGGGATTTTGCAGTATCCTTCCCCCAGGAGTGGGGAGGGAATGGGGATTTTGCAGTATCCTTTCCCCAGGAGTGGGGTGGGAATGGGGATTTTGCAGTATCCTTCCCCCAGGAGTGGGGTGGGAATGGGGATTTTGCAATATCCTTCCCCCAGGAGTGGGGAGGGAATGGGGATTTTGCAGTATCCTTTCCCCAGGAGTGGGGAGTGAATGGAGATTTTGCAATATCCTTCCCCCAGGAGTGGGGAGGGAATGGGGATTTTGCAGTATCCTTCCCCCAGGAGTGGGGAGTGAATGGAGATTTTGCAGTATCCTCCTTCTCTGCCGTCCCCTTCTTCTTTTGCCCTCCATCGTTCCCAGCATTATTAGGCTCTTCTCCAGGGAGTCCTTCCTTCTCATTGGGTGGCCAAAGCATTTGAGTTTCATCTTCAGGATCTGGCCTTCTAAAGAGCAGTCGGGGTTGATCTTCTCTAGGACTGACCGGTTGGATCGCCTTGCAGTCCAAGGGAGTCTTCTCCAGCACCATCGTTCAAAGGCACTCAGTTAATTTGATTACGCACTGTTATTGCTGCTAAATTTGGGGGTATTAATCTGTACTGGAAACCATTCCCACTTCATCTTCCTTAGAATTCCCGATGAGGCATCCCGTAAATGTGAACGTATCTTTAATAATAGATAAGAACAAGAGATATTTTCTGGAGCTGCCTAAATGAGACAACCAATCAGCAATCTTTTCTACTTTGAAATCTGTAGTTTAGTTGTTGCCAAAAAGATGACAGGTCTTAACGGCGTTATGTAAAATTGGATACCCCGATCCACGCATTTGGGGGTTATTTCTCTGTGGTTAAATTTGCAAGGAAACCACTCTTGTTCCAGCTGCTCAGAAAGAACCTCTGAACGACAGAATTATGAAGCATTCTTTTAAACAAGCATTCTATTTATCCTCATTCAGGAGAAATATATTTTTCTGGGGGGGAAAAAAAACGCCTTAGCTTTCAAACAAAACGGTGAGCAGAGATTCATGCATTGTTCTTAGATATGTTTTATTAAATACATTATTGCCTGGAGTCTCACAATCTGTTGAGCCTTGGTTTGCAAAGTATGGTTGCGTTCACATGTTATACCAATCTACAAGCAAGCAAGCAAGCAAGTAAACCACAGCTTGCTTTAGAATCATCTGTAGATCATCATGTCAAGCAACGGAGAGGGATAAAGTGATCAGCGGATATCTGATTATATCAGAGTTGGCTACATACCTGCAAAAAATGAATTTGGTACCAGGCCGGCTGAGGAATTCTGGGAGTTGAAGTCCACAAGTCTTAAAAGTTTCCAAGTTTGGAGACCCCTGCCTTAGAGGGACCACAATATTTATCGTGGTAAAAACCTTGCTCTCAGATTCCTTGTAAGGAACAGAACACACAGCCTTGTGCAAATGTTCCGGAAGCATGCTGGAAGCCCCTGCCTGATCACTCCCACTCCAGGGCCCCTCCATCTGTTGATTGTTGAAGGATCCCTGATTTGTCCTTCTCTTAAAAAAGGAGAAAACTGAGCAAGGCATTTCAGCATGCTGACCCATTCTCGATAAGACAACAATTACTATTTTCTGGCATAGAATGATTTTTCAAGCCAGATCTCCACTTTTTTTTTTTTTTTAATTTGATTTATATGCCGCCCTTCTCCGGAGACTCAGGGCGGCTTACAATGCGTTAAGCAATAGCCTTCATACTTTTGTATATTTTATACAAAGTCATCTTATTGCCCCCACAAACTGGGTCCTCCATTTACCTACCTTAGAAAGGATGGAAGGCTGAGTCAACCTTGAGCCTGGGGAGATTCGAACTTGCAATAATTGCAGGCAGCTGAATGTTAATAACAGGCTTTTAGTCTGTTGAGCTATCCAGGCTCCTTTGTACTGCATTGCCATGTATTTTACTCTTCTGCCTATCTTTTGCCCACCTTAAAAGCTGAAGAGCGCTAGAATTTTTTTTCCCCTCTGCAGCCACCAAAAAAGCCAATGGAATCCTAGGCTGTGTTAACAGAGTGATAGAATCAGGATCACGTGAAGTGTTAGTACTGCTTTATAAAGCCTTAGTAAGACCACGCCTAGAGTACTGCATCCAGTTTTGGTCGCCACGATATAAAAAAGATGTGGAAGCTCTAGAAAGAGTGCAGAGAAGAGCCACAAAGATGATGAGGGGACTGGAGGCTAAAACATACAATGAGCTGTTGCAGGAACTGGGTATGTCTACTTTAATGAAAAGAAGGACTAGGGGAGACATGATAGCAGTCTTCTAATATCTCAGGGGCTGCCACAAAGAAGAGGGAGTCAAGCTATTCTCCAAAGCACCTGAAGGCAGGACAAGAAGCAATGGATGGAAAATAATCAAGGAGAGAAGCAACCTAGAAATAAGGAGAAATTACCTGACAGTGAGAACAATTAATCAGTGGAATGACTTCCCTCCAGAAGTTGTGGGTGCTCCATCACTAGAGGTTTTTAAGAAGAGACTGGACAGCCATTTGTTTTAAATGGTATAGGGCCATGATGGTGAATCTATGGCACAGGTGGCATGAAGCGCCCTCTGTGGGCACGCGAGCCGTTGCCCCAGTTCAGCTCTGCCGCACATGTGTGACCACTGGCCAGCTGGTCATTGGGTCTCTGCCACTCATGCATGGGAGGGGGGCACATGCGGGGCAGGCTGCCTGCACATGTGCAGGGGGCAGGGTATGTGGGAGGGTACGCACACATGCGGGGGGGAGGGGCACGTGCGGGGGGGCATGCATGCATGCACAGGGAGCAGGGCGCATAGGAGGGGCTGCGTGTACATGCGCGGAGAGTGGGTCACATGCATGGGTGGCACACTCATTGCTTTTGGGGGTTTGGGCGCATGCGTGTGCTTTGGACACTCAGTCTGGAAAAGGTTAGCCATCACCGGTATAGGGTCTCCTGCTTGAGTAGAGGGTTGGACTAGAAAACCTCCAAGGTCCCTTCCAACTCTGTTATTTTGAATTTTATTTTATTTTATTTATTTTTATTTATTTATTTATTTTTATATGCCGCCCTTCTCCGGAGACTCAGGGCGGCTTACAATGCTTTAAGCAATAGCCTTCATACTTTTGTATATTTTATACAAAGTCAGCTTATTGCCCCCACAATCCGGGTCCTCATTTTACCCACCTTAGAAAGGATGGAAGGCTGAGTCGACCTTGAGCCTGGTGAGAATTGAACTCGCAGTAATTGCAGGCAGCTGGATGTTAAATGCTGCCTTAGTAGGAGGCATTAGCCTCCTACGCCACTCAGGCTCCCCCTAGAACAGGAGGAATTTGGATTTCCTTCTGTTTTACTCTGGGAGATTTTTCAATCTGAACGATTTGGTACCATCTTCAAAACTTTGAGCACCTTGTTCAAGAAACTTATGCCCTTATTTAGTCTTGAAAACACTACCAAACTTAGCATTGATTTAAGTAGTTTTTCCCGCTTAGCTTCACCACAAAAAGTTTGAAACTGAATTACTTTTTGAATGTATTCCATCCTAACCAAAGATACGATGACTTTCTGGTCCTTTTGATGATTTCATCTTTTCCCCACCAAACGATTGTTCAAGCATCATTTCTCTTCCTGGAATTCTTGAAAAAGGTTCCATGCTTTTCTTTTAGGGGGAAAAAACCCCTGAATTTTTAAATACTTTCCATATTTTGGAAATATTTCCAAAATATTCTTTTGGAAGTCAGCATCTATGGATGGAATATTTGGTACATACACATAATTTAATGAAATCAGAGAGATGGAGGGATCAATAGTGCAATTTGAAAATACGGTTCACACTCGTGTTGTTCCTTTGTAGAATTTTTCTGACGGTGTTGTTTGGCCAGCCTTGTAATTTTGTAGTATTGATGGTTCAAATAAATGCTCCTCATTGACTTTTGGATTATCCAAGTGATAAATTATTTTTTTTTTTTACTCCTAATGTTCTGAGACAGAACTCATTCCATTTTGGACAAGCTGGTGTGTTTAGGAAGGCATCCACCGGTTTTGATTTAAATTCCACTGTCGTTTTTTGTCCCTCGGTAACAAAAGGCAGTGTTTGGAAATGCCAGTTGATGAAAGTGTGGCATCAAACAGTGCTGTGGTCTTTACTCGTAAATGCTAATGCTCTTTATTGGGTGGCTGAAGATACATGCTCGGTTTGTTTGCAAGAAAAGCAGCAAAGTCGTCATAGAAAGCCGGTCCAAATTTTGTAGCCATAGCTTCACGAATGTCTATGGAAATTCTTAGTCATCCAGGTTGGAGTTATCTTCCTCTTCCTCTTCTTCTTCCTCTTCTCCTCCTCCTCCTCCTCCTCCTCCTCCTCCTCCTCCTCCTCCTCCTCCTCCTCCTTCTTCTTTTTAATTTGATTTATATGCCGCCCTTCTCCGGAGACTCAGGGCGGCTTACAATGTGCTCAGCAATAGCCTTCATCCTTTTGTATATTTATACAAAGTCAGCTTATTGCCCCCACAAATGGATCCTCAATTTACCTACCTTAGAAAGGATGGAAGGATGAGTCAACCTTGAGCCTTGGCGAGATTCGAACCTGCAGTAATTGCAGGCAGCTGGTCTTAATAACCAGCTTAATAACTGGGTGCCTTAGACCACTGTACTACCAAGGTGGTGGTTGTGGTTGTTGTTGTTGTTGTTGTTGTTGTTGTTGTTCTTCTTCTTCTTCTTCTTCTTCTTCTTCTTCTTCTTCTTCTTCTTCTCCTTCTCCTTCTCCTTCTCCTTCTCCTTCTCCTTCTCCTTCTCCTTCTCCTTCTCCTTCTCCTTCTCCCCCCAGTTGCCTTTTAAAAAGCACCTTTGAGACACAACCTCAGAACCGCAGGAGGGTATAATAATTGTTGTACAAGCATTCCTTGACTCATGACCACAATTGAGCCCAAAAGTTCTGTTGCTAAGCGAGACATTTGTTAAGTGAATTTTGCCTCATTTTATGGCCTTAAGTACTTTTTTTATTTTGCAGTTTTTCACTGTAATTTTTATTGCGGATTCCAAGAAGATGAAACAGATCATGGTATCCTCTTTTCCAGTTGTCTTCCTTTGCCTGTTCAGGGAATCTGGTAACTCTAGTGGTTCAGTCTGGCCAGAATGGTGGTGTGTTTTTTTTAAATTATTTTAAAAATTTTAATCCACCATAGTTCGTCTTTTGAGAAGCTGAGCCAGTCTGACAGCTCTTTGAAATGCAACATAGAGATAAGACTCAGCATTTGTCCAAAAAAGCAGACTTTCGCACACTGATGTACTTCATTAGCATTTTATGTCGTGTTCTTGGCTGAGAAGACAACCCGTTTTCAGAGTAAGATGTCTTCAGATTCTTCATCCTTGAAACTTTCTCCATTTTATAAAAAGAGCTTCGGTTTGTTGTCTAGCTGGACATGGTTTAAACAGGAGTTCTCTGCTTCTGAATGTTTTTTTTTTTTTAAAATTGATTTATATGCCGCCCTTCTCCGGAGACTCAGAACGGCTTACAATGTGTTAAGCAATAGCCTTCATTCTTTTGTATATTTATACAAAGTCCGCTTATTGCCCCCACAAACTGGGTCCTCAATTTACCTACCTTAGAAAGGATGGAAGGCTGAGTCAACCTTGAGCCTGGTAAGATTTGAACTTACAGTAATTGCAGACAGCTGGTGTTAATCACAATGCTATCAGTCTGCTGAGCCACCAGGCCTTTTTAAGGGTTGAAGCCATTTTATGTCGCATCTTCAATAGTTCTTGATAGCTTTGCTCCAGTGGTGGGATTCAAATTCTTTTACTATCGGTTCTGTGGGCGTGGCTTGGCGGGCGTGGCTATGCGGTGTGATAGGCAGCACTCGACCTCCTGCACCCCCCTGGGAGCAAAAACGGGACGCGGGGGGGATGGACGCGCCACCCCCCCCAGGTGGGCCTAGGAGGCTACCCTGAAGCCTTCTGGGAGCCAAAATGGGGCATGTGGGGACTCCTGGAAGGGGCGGGCCCAGCCAGCAATTTAACTACTGGATATCCCGAACCGGCTGAATCCCAGCTGAAAACGACCTTGATATTTTACTATATTTCTCCCTTGTAAGTTCTAAGATGGAAGCACTATATGTTCTTCTGATTCATTTTAACTGTTCCTAATTAGCACATTACAGACAGTCCTCGATTAACAATCGTTAGTTCCGTAACTCATTTGAAACTACAGTGATTCTGAAAAATGAAACGATTGCTGCCTGAGATTGTGACTCTCTCAGTGTCCCTGTGGTCACAGGATGGAGATTTGAGAGACATGTGATCGCCATTTGTGACCTTCACTGACAGCTTCCAACGAAGTCATTGGAGAAGTCAGTAGGAAGTCCCAAGTCGCAGTCATGTGACATTGTGTTTAACAACCTGCAACAATTCACTTAATGACCTAAACCAGAAGCAACATCAGAAATTGGTGGGTCACGTAACATTGTGCTTAACAACTGTGCCACTTAATGACAGAGTTGCTGGTCCCTATTGCAATCTATAGATAAGGACTACCAGTAGTCCTCGACTTAACAACAGTTTGTTTAATGACCGTTCAAAGTTATGGCACTGAAAAATGTGATTTATGACCGTTTTTCACACTTATGATCATTGCAGCGTCCCCATGGTTACATCATCAAAATTTGGATGCTTGGGAACTGGTTCATATTTATGATTGTTGTTGTATCCTAGGGTCATATAATATATGTGCGTATGTGGGTCTATGCATAATTTATTCATTAGATAGATAATTTATTCATTAGGTAGACAGACAGATATAGAGATAGACAGACAGACAAATAGGCGGACAGAGAGACAGATAGATAGATAGACAGATGGACAGATAGATATACAGAGATAGATAGACAGACGGACAGACAGAGAGAGATGGATGGATGGATGGACAGACAGATAGATAGACAGATAGACAGATAGATAGATAATAATAAATAATAATAATAATTTTATTTCTATACCGCCCTTCTCCCGAAGGACTCAGGGCGGTGTACAGCCAATTTAAAAACACAAGACAAAACAATGATTAAAAATTAAGATAATTAAATAGATTTGGCCCGGTTTAAAACCCCGAAAATTTAAAATTATTATGTTGATAGCCCGGCCTGGCGGAACAACAGGGTCTTCAGTGCGCAACGAAACACCCGGAGGTCGGAGATAGATAGATAGATAGAGATAGATAGACAGACAGATAGCTAGATAAACAGAGATAGATAGACAGATGGACAGATAGATAGATAGACAGATAGACAGACGGACAGAGAGAGAGAGAGAGAGAGAGAGAGAGAGACAGACAGACAGACAGATAGATAGACAGAGATAGATAGACAAACAGAGAGATGGATGGATGGATGCACGGATGGACAGATAGACAGAGATAGATAGACAGATGGACAGATAGACAGATAGACAGACGGATAGAGAGAGAGACAGACAGACAGATAGATAGACAGAGATAGATAGACAAAGAGAGAGATGGATGGATGGATGCACGGACAGATAGATAGACAGAGATAGATAGACGGACAGACAGAGATGGATGGATGGATGGATGGATGGATGGATGGACGGACAGACAGACAGCATGTTTATGTAGTGTATATTGAAAGGGGTGGTCCTTTGAGAGCTGGATGCATTTTTTAATGTATGCCGATTAGTGTACATTTTAAGTGACCTTAAAAGTTCTTCTAAGTTTTTCTAAGTCTATTCTATCCCCCTTTGTGACCTTCCAACAAGCAAAGTCAACGGGGAAGCCAGATTCACTTAACGACCGGGTTACTAATTTACCAACTGCAGTGATTCGCTTAACGACTGTGGCAAGAAAGGTCGTAAAATGGGGCAAAGCTCCCTTAAGAAGCGTCTCGCTTAACAACAGAAATTTTGGGCTCAACTGTGGCCGTAAATCAAGGACTACCTGTATACATTGTGGAAAGAATATAAGATTGAAACTCATTAGACGTATAATCAGAGGAAGTTAAAAAGAGTTTTTCTATGCGATTATTAATAGCAAAGCGTTAGCAACAGAGAAAGCTTTCTCCCAGATTTGTTCTGTAAAAAAAGCAGCAGACTTGCATTTACGCTGGATTGCATCAGATATGATGTATACGTCAGAGCGAGGTATGAACTATAATTTGAGTTTATATATTAAAATGTAATTACTGGAAATGAAAGCTCTTAGTCTCCTTGTTTTTCTTCTAGAAGAAGACAGAGGAGCCAAGAAACCTGAGTCATGTCCATACAATTTAATATGACTTCTAAACTAGACCTCCCTGCCTACTGAGTGACACAGATGGATAATTTAAAAGTGAAAGACCTACTATATATTGTTTCAGAAACGCAATACTAGGTATATTAATTCATGGGGGAAACAAAAAAAAAACACCACCTGAAATCATAAGTTTCTAATATGACACATTTATCAGGAGGGAATGATAACCAAGCTGATCTGAATTCTGCTACTATAATGAATGGAAATACAGCTTTTACCCAAAATTGCTAGCTCTCTGTTTTAGACAAAGGAAGAATTACTACACCTTGGTGAATCTAGAACAGGGCAGTGGTGGTTTCAATTTTTTTTTTTACGACGGGTTCTTTGGGTGTGGCTTGGTGGGCGTGGCAGGGGAAGGTTACTGCAAAATCCCCATTTCCTCCCGATCAGCTGGGACTCCGGAGGCAGAGAATAGATGGGGGCGGGGCCAGTCCGAATTTTTACTACCGGTTCTCCAAACTACTCAAAATTTCCACTACCGGTTCTCCAGAACTGGTCAGAACCCGCTGAAATCCCACCTCTGAGTCTTATTCAGGGAAGGCGTAGGCTTCATTTCAAGAAGTCAACAAAAGGCTCTTCCACACAGTGTAACTGTCACTGCGTTTTTGTATTTACCAGATGAGCTCTTATTTTTGAACTTTCAGACTTACCGTAGCTTGCCAAGCTCTTATCAGTAAGCTAATTGCGCATGTCCACATTCTTTCACTTTCTTCTAACTTTCTTTGTTCTCCGGCCAGAAACGCTGCCAAGATGTAATTAATTAGCTAGTAAGATGTTTTTACTTCTTTATAATAAAATGTGTTTATTAGAATATATCTCGGTTTTATTTTCTTAAGGTATACTTGCAAGGAAAGGTCACGATCCATTCTCTAATCAAGGTGCAATTATCCAAAAGCGGAATGGGATTAATGGCCACCCTGACAGTAACTTCCCCTCTTAACAGAATAACAGAATTGGAAGGGAACTTGTGGGTCTTCTAGTCCAACCCTCCTGATCAGGCAGGAAACCTTATACATTTCAGACTAATGATTGTCTAATCTCTTCTTAAAAACCTCCAATGGTGGAACATTCACAACTTTTGGAGGCAGGTTGCTCCACTGATTAATTGTTCTCACTGTCAGGAAATTTCTCCTTAGTTCTAAGTTGCTTCTCTCCTTGATTAGTTTCCACCCATTGCTTCTTGTCCTGCCCTCAGGTGCTTTGGAGAATAGCTTGATTCCCTCTTCTTTGTGGCAGCCCCCCAAATATTGGACGATGCTATCATCGTCCTAGTCCTTCTTTTCATCAAACTAGACAGACCCAGTTCCTGCAACCGTTCTTCCTATGTTTTAGCCTCCTGTCCCCTAATCATCTTTGTTGCTCTTCTCTGCACTCTTTCTAGTTCTCCCAAGCAGCCTCTTGCTGACCATGAAATGATGAGAATACCAGAACCAGCCATCCCCCCCACCCCTTTCAGTTGTCGTCAAATAGAAATACTCAGGGGTGAAATTTACTTACCTTTGCTACCAGTTTGGAAATGTGAGCGTGCGCGCCTCTTCCACACATGCGCAGAGCCTTCTGCACATGCGCAGAGGGTAAAAAACGGGACATGATGATGTCTGGGCAGGTGGGCGGAGCCTCCTGCCACTGGTGGTACCGGTTCGCCCAAGCCGGATAGAACCGGCTGAATTTCACCACAGAATAGAATAGAATAGAGTAGAGTAGAGTAGAGTAGAGTAGAGTAGAGTACTAAAGAATGGAGTGGAGTGGAGTGGAGTAGAGTAGAGTAGGGTACTAAAGAATGGAATGGAATGGAATGGAATGGAATGGAATGGAATGGAATGGAATGGAATAGAATAGAATAGAATAGAATAGAATAGAATAGAATAGAATAGAATAGAATGCTTTATTGGCCAAGTGTGATTGGACACACAAGGATTTTGTCTTTGGCGCATATGCTCTCAGTGTACATAAAAAGAAAAGATACATTTGTCAAGAATCATAAGGTACAATGCTTAATGATAGTCATAGGGTACCAATAAGCAATCAAATCATATTAGGAAACAGTCACTGGAAATATGTATTACGTTTATTCACACGAATGTCGTGCAGAACCTCCTGCCGGCGGCGGCGGCACATCAAAAGCCCCCCCCCATCGCCTTCTCTCCGCAAAGAAAGCAAGCGAGAGAAACGGCCTCCTTTTAACACACGTTGTCAGTACTTGCGGGGTTCATTTGTTCGGTTGCTTACATACACAAAAATCTGAGTGCTTCTATGGGATGAAGCGATCGTTTCTCCTGCCTTGAGGAGGTTCCTCTGGGACTCATGAAGATCATGTGATATGATATCCTGTTGTCGGTTTTGCAACTGGGCACTTTTGTCAATGCCTGCTTGGAAAAAAAAAAAAAACAAAAAGAAAAGAAAGGAAGAAATAAGACGAGCTCCCTATTGTAACGACAGCCTTTCTCATAGATTTATATGTAATTCTTTACAGAAATATCCTTTTTATAACTTTTCTGTCCTGCGCTAGACAACAGTTTCACTGGCCCAGCCCCAGGTGAAGTACAGATCGTCCTCAATTTACGGCCACCGTTCAGATCAAAATTTATGTTGCTAAGCAACATTTGTTAAGTGAGTCTCGCCTCTTTTTACAGCCTTTCTCACCGGCGTTGTTAAGTGAATTGCTGTTGTTGTTAAGTTCGTAACACAGGTTGTTAAGTGAATCCGGCTTCCCCATTGGCTTTGCTTGTCAGAAGGGCGCAAAAACGTGATCACGTGACATTGCAACCGTCAGGAATAGGAGCCAGTTGCCAAGCCTCCGAATTCTGATCATGTGATCGCGAGGATGCGGCAACAGTCGTAAGTGTGAAAAACGGTCATAAGTCACTTTTTTCAGTGACGTTGTAACTGTTGTAAGTCGAGGACTGTCTGTATGAGTGATTTCACCACGTACTGTACAATGAGATTATTATTATTATTATTATTATATTTAAATTTGTATACCGCCCTTCTCCCGAAGGACTCAGGCGGTGCACAGCCAGATTAAAATACATACAATACAAAATTTAAAATAATTTAAAACAGAATTAAATCCAATTGGCTTCCCAAAGTATTTAAAACCCATTACCCCTTAAAAACCCTTTAAAAATTTCAAGCCAGCCCAGCTTGCTGGAATAGGAAGGTCTTCAAAGCTCGACGGAAGGTCCGGAGGTCCGGGATTAGTCGTATTCCTGGGGGATGATGCTTGTATGTTGATGTCCCTATTTTTTTTTAAAAAAACATTGCATACAGTAGGTTTTATTTGAGTGTCAGTCAAATGCCCCAACCGGAACTCAATATTTATAAGTTTTACTTGAAAGAACAGCCTTTTGAGACCTTAATGTTCCTTCAGGGCATTAATAAATATGTAGCCAGCAGTACTGCCAAGTTTATAGTCAAAGCTATTCAGAGCTGGTTACAAAGAGCAGATCAGTGTCGCAGGTAAGGGTGATGCTTTGACCTGAATGCAGTGGTATACCTTGGTACTCAACTGCTTTGAAACTCAGCAAATTTGGTCCTCAATGCACTTCGACGTGAACATTTTGTGCCCGGTACTCATCGTTTGTTTAGTACTCGACACACAAGCTGGAACCTGTTGGGGTCGGCTGCCTTGTGGCTGACTACATTATTCCTGATGGGAGAAATTTGTTTGGTACTCTTGGTTTTTGGTACTCATCACACTTCCTGGAACCAATCAAGGGTGTGTACCGAGCAGTGGTGGGTTCCTCCCGGTTCGGCCGAGCCGGTAGCAGTGACGATATGACGTCACCGAACCGGTTCTCTTTGTTCGGGAGCTGGGCCCTCCCACCCCGCCCCCCGCGTTATTTTTACCTTTTATTTGGCCCGCCCCCAACCTATTCGCTGCCTCCCGAGTCCCAGCTGATCGGCTAGAAGGGAAAAAACTATTTAAACTCTTGCCGCGGGCCTTCAAAGGGCTGCCCTACAGCTGATCAGTGTTAAAAGGCAGTGTGGTGGTAGACCAGTATGCTCGAAAAACAAATGGGTAGACCGGTGCCTCCAAAAACAAATGAGTAGACCAGTGCCTCCAAAAACAAATGAGTAGACCGGTGCCTCCAAAAACAAATGGGTAGACCGGTGCCTCCAAAAACAAATGAGTAGACCAGTGCCTCCAAAAACAAATGTGTAGACCAGTGCCTCCAAAAACAAATGAGTAGACCGGTGCCTCCAAAAACAAATGAGTAGACCGGTGCCTCCAAAAACAAATGAGTAGACCGGTGCCTCCAAAAACAAATGGGTAGACCGGTGCCTCCAAAAACAAATGGGTAGACCAGTGCCTCCAAAAACAAATGAGTAGACCGGTGCCTAGGAAGGACTTTAATAACGAACCTGTATGAGATAATCGCTGCCCCTGTTCAGATTGAGGCAATTGAGGTAAGACCCATTTTCGGTGGGGGCTGCCTCTTGTATCAGTCCTGGCATTCTGAACACATTACGGTTTTCTCTTTGCTAACAGATCAGTCTGTGCAAATATTAGATAGCCGATTTTCTCAAAATGTAATTGCGTTAAGGAAGCTTCCAGAAATGCCTGTTGGCAAATTCGTCGCGTGATATACGCAATGACTGAGGGAAGGGGGAAGGAAGCGTGTTAGGGTTCCAAACAAATGCATGCAATTTAAGAGGCAGGATTTGAAAATCCTAAGGAGCCTTTCACATCATCCATCACGGCCATTTTTTCTGCACCGGAAGAATCAAAATCCGCTCTACATAAATGGGACCAGATTGAATGCAAATCTGAAACAGCCCTTTGGGATGCCTATGTCAAAAAAAAGGGGGAAATCGTTTGCTTTGTTAATTTAATCTCTGCTTCCTTTTTATGACTACTCTAGAAGAACTGCAAACTCTCCTTCAAGCATTCCCCTTAAAGGACCTTCTAGGGCAGCTGAAACTTGGGATTTGGAAGACTGTAGAGAGTCTCAGTCATTGACGTCATGGTTGCCCCAAAGGTGCTTTTTCAGGAGGCAACTGGGCCGTCTTGTCTTTTTTTTTGAAGACGTTTCCCTTCTCATCCAAGAAGCTTCTTCACCTCTGACTGGATGGTAAGGAATGGAAGGCTTTATATTCCTTGCAGACAGCTGGTCATTTGCATCCTTTTAGAGGGTCGTTGAGGCCACCTGGAGGTTTATCGGTGTCTTCAGGGTCACCTGAGTAATGCTCCTGGTTCCTGTAGTCTGCAATTTTTTTTCTTTTGGAAATCCATTCCTACTCCCACCCCATTCCAAGGGTCTTCATCCCAAATTGTATGGCTAAAAGTCTGTAGAGATTCTCCATCATCCAGGTCATGGTTGTCCCAGAAGGTGCTTTTTCAGGAGACAACTGGACTTTCTTGCTTTTTCTTTGAAGACGTTTCCCTTCTCATCCAAGAAGATGGGATTTGGGAAGAGTTAAGAGTTTCCTCCAGGGCAGAAGGAACATCTAAACCAGGGTTCCTCAAACTTTTAAACAGAGGGCAAATTCCCGGTCCCTCAGACTGTTGGGGGGGCCGGACTGCCTCCATGGGTGTGGCTAGGTGGTCATGTGACTGGGTGGGTGTGGCTAGGTGGTCATGTGACTGGATGGGCGTGGCCAATTTAGCAGTCCATTAAACAATACACACAAATTAAACTTTAATTTGTTATGCCCCTGGGGGCGGAAAGCAGGTTAGCGAAGGGATGTGGCTGCCTTGGGGGTTTGTGTGTGTCCCTCCATCCCTCCCCCCCTCTCTCTGGAGGCCAGGGAAGCCAAAAAAGGGCCCTTTTTTGGCCTCCTCGGCTTCCAGAAGGCGGGTGGAGGCTGGCGGGTAGGTGAGGTGATGTGGGCGGAGCAGCCTCATGGTCCCACGCGGGCCGGATAAATGGCTTCAGAGGGCCATATCTGGCCCGCGGGCCGTAGTTTGAGGACCGCTGATCTAAACCAAGAACACCTTCAGAGCTTCACTCCGGCCATAAGATCCCTTTTGCAATTTGATTTATATTGTCCTTAAACTGGAAGTGAGTCGTTGCCAAACTCATCCAAAGCTGTGGGATCACCAAAGCTGTTTCTGATCTTTGTTATAAAGCGCCTACACAGAAGTTCCGAATGTAAAACAGAGCCGTGTCCTTCATTGAATTTGTGCATCTTAGTTTTTATTTCATTTTAAATAAATCATTTTCACAGCCCTAGGATTTGGAAACGGCACAGAAACAATGGGTTTTACCAGGATTGAGTGTGTATGGTTTTTTTTGGAAAGGTGCTTCTTGAATTACATACTTAACCATTTGTCGTTTTTGTCTACTTGCTGAGCTGCCGTATTATTTTGCTTTTTTTTTTAAAAAAAAAATCGCGTGGTGTTGCTTGTAGCATCCAGAGGGTCCTTGGATAAAAAAAAAAACATCTTTTGCGGCAATTAAAGCATTTTGTGGACTAGGGAAATCAATCTATCCGGACGGGCTGTGAAAAATAAGTTGAATTTCAGCTTTCCGTAGTATTTTCTATTGCTTTGTTTGAAACCGAGGTGGGGTTTTAATGGAGAGCAAGCTTCAACGGGGTGAATCATGTCTTACAGTAATACTAAAGCATTGATCGTTGCTTTACTCATAGGCATTAATACAAAACTATTTCCTTAGTTGGTGCCTTGAGCATCCATTAAGGGTTTGGCTCTGGTCCAATCCTAAGTTGCAATTTTATAGTTGATATTGTACATTGGCTATCTATCCTGGAGTACTAATGTAGGTTTAATTTTAAAAGTAGATGAAGCCTGCAGTTTCTTTTGTTTTAATATTTATTGCTCTGCCAATAGAGGGAAAGAGGGCTCTTTAATGTACTCTACTCAGGTTTGTCCTGTGGAAATAGAATATCAAGTGGAAGATCGAAGCATCATATTCAGCCTAGGGCAGAGTTCCCCAACCTGGTGCTCTCCAAGCGATGCACTGTACATATATTTTCCTCTGATGGGCAGAATTGAGAAAAGGTGAAACACAGGTAAGCCCTTGACTTAACAGCCACAATTGAGGCCAAACTTTCTGCTTCTAAGCAAGACGGTTGTTAAGCGAGTTTTGTTCCATTTTATGGCCTTTTCTTGCCACAGTTGTTAAGTCAGTCGCTGCAGTTGTGAAGTTAGTAACATAGCGAATCCAGCTTCCCCATTGATTTTGCTTGTCAAAAGGTCAGAAAAGGGGATTGCGTGACCGCCGGGACACTGCAAAACCGTCATAAATTTGAAGCAATTGCCAAGCGTCCAAATTTTGATCACGTAACCGGCTGGCAGTGATTAGCGGTGTGGTAAAATGGTCGCTAACCAAACTGTTGTAAGTAGAGGATTGCCTGTATGTATTTTTTGTCTTTGAGGAAGCATTGTTAGGCAGAGCTGAGAGAGAAAGCGAAATAAAAAGGAAGCAAAAGAAATTAAAAGGGTGAAATAAGAAGGAAAGTTAACTACAGATAGTCCTCGACTTATAACAATTCGGTTAGTGACCGTTCAAAGTTTCAATGGGAATGAGAAATTGATTTGTGACCGTTTTTCACAGTTACGACCTTTGCATCAACCTTGGGATGTTGTAATTAAAATTCAGATGCTTGGCAACTGATTCATATTTATAACGGGTGCAATGTCCCGAGATCATGTGATTCCCCTTTTGCGGCCTTCTGACAAGCAACAGGGAAGCCAGATTCACTTAACAACCAGGTCTCTTAACTTATCAGCTGCAGTGATTCACTTCCCGACTGTGATCGCAAAATGGGGCAAAACTCACTCAACAAACGTCTCACTTAACGAAATGAATTTTGGGCTCAATGGTGGTCCTAAGTCGAGGACTGTAAATTTAGTTTATATCAATAGCATTCTCTCTTTCCTTTTTTAGGATCAATGATTCTTGAAGACTGGACTTCAACTCCCAGAATTCCCCAGCCAGCATGGCTAAATCTGGGAGTTGCTGACTGGGGAATTCTGGGAGTTGAAGTCTACACCTCTACAAGGTGCCCAGGTTGAGAAATGCTGATCTAGGCGAATAATAACAGTGATCTTTTAATTCTCAGCGCATCCTCCAACAAGTTGCATCCTCCATATTTTAACTATTCCCACCATGTACATCGGCAGCCTATACAGCAATTTTCAATCTTCCAATTTTCTGAATTTTTTTTTCTTTGACATAGACAGCTTTGCTCTTTAATTTTGACAAGGATCATTGGACAGATAGTCCTTGACTTGCAACCATTCGTTTAGTGACTGTTCGAAGTTACAATGGCGCTGAAAACTGTGGTTTATGACCCATTTTTTTACCCTATGAGCATTGCAGCATCCCCCCCATGGTCATGTGACCAAAATTCGGTCGCTCATATTTATGACGGTCGCAGTCATGTGCTCCTCCATGGCAAAGTCCAATTCATTTAACAACCGCATCATTTAACTTAACTGCAGTGATTCACTTAGCAACCATGGCAAGAAAGTTTGTAAAATGAGGCAATTCGCTTAAACAAATGTTTCACTCAGCAACGTAAATTTTGGGGTCAATTGCGGTCATAAATTGAGGACTATCTGTATTCCGGTATACATCTGGCAAATACTTCTTCCAGCATTCCCTTACTTCGTTTTCATTCCCAAATCATTTATTTTTAGTTCCATTCACTCTACTGGAGGCTCCTTATTTAGCTTCTCCGCCCACGGTTGAAATATTTTTTTTAAATTTCCATCTGAATAGCCCTGCAGTTTCTGTTGCTTTCATCTTGGCCATTTGATTACATTCTTTGCAGTAGTCTTTTTATAGGTATGAGCCTGTATCTTCTATCATTTTTTTTTTTGCAGCAATAATTCTCAAAGACGAGTTTCCCCCCCATCCACATTGTCACATTGTGAATTCATCAAGCACCCTTTTTCATATTTCTTATGACGATGTCCATATCTATCGGGAGCAAACTGAGTTGTTAAAGTCTTGTTTTTTTCTGTGTAAATTTAAGTCTGCATGCCAAGCTACTCCAACTTTTATTTAAAAAAAATAGCCTAGCAAAAACAGATGGATATTACAAATAAAACATCTCCTTGCAGACAGAAACCCTAAGCGTATCTATTTAATTGCAGGATTTTGCTTTTTATCAATCAAGCGTGTGCCACATCAGCATTAATGCAGGGAGATCAAGATCTACATATCTACATGCAGTGACTGCACACTTTTGTTGCATTCTATAATGTTAATTTTTTTTCTCCTCACTTTCAACCAAGTACTTCTAGAATTCACTTTCCATTCATTACTTTGGAAGATTAATCTTCCTTCTAATACTTTTTTTTTTTAGATGACTCATTTTCTCTTCCTGCAGTCTGCCGTCTTTTATTCTCGTTTCTTTCATTTCTTCGCTTTTTTATATATCCAGATTTTTTTTTTTTACCAAAAGTCCACTCTGAACTCTGTCCCCCCAAAATCGCTTTCGTATCTCCCTCACTGTTCCTCTCAATCTTTCATTACCAACGAACAATTCAATTAGACTTGTAATTTTATGTTTATCCTTTTGCTGCGGATTCGTATGAATAGACTTAAATCACATATTTGAAGTTTTAAATCAAACTTTGTGTGCCTTCTTAGTCATCAAGACAGCCCAATCACTTTCCTGTAATTTCTCTACCCGAAAATATCATATATAAATGAATCTCCACACTCTACAGATCTTCATCATCGTAAAGGGTTTTGTCAACAGTAAAGAATAGTTTCACGGAAAGCCTTATTCATTCTTAATTACAAGTTGAAGTCTGATTTTAACCTTAATTTAGATTCTGAATGGAGGAGGTGAAGGAAATGTGGATTCTTCTAAATGCAATTTAAGGGATTAGGAAAATAACAGCTGTCTTGGCCAGTTGGCCCAAGTTTCCTTGTCTCTAAAATGCAAACCGTAGTGCTTGTCTTCTTATGAGGATGTCGAGATGATAAAGCATTTTCCATGTTTGTAAAAGTGGCAGCCCTAAACATATTCGAATTGCAATAATATATTATGTATTTCCCTGACTAATGATTAGTTGCCTTTATGCTGGATTTTCAGAATGACTCGCAAGTAATAGTGAAGATCTCGAAATACTAAAAAAAAAACCCTAAAAGTTGGGATTGTTGCCATTTTGCCAAGAGTTTCAAAGTTATGGGGTTTCTTTTACAGTATTCCAAGGCTTATCCTCATCCAGCCCAGCTTTCCTTTAAATTTTGAGAGTTTATAAGTAGGTCTCTCACTTTGAAAGGAAGTTAATAATCTGTTTGTGGATTTATTTTCAATGGAACCTAAAACTACCCTTTTTTGTTCCCTCTTGAGAAGTTGTTTAGCTGCCAAATTAAATGAGCATCACCAACACTTAACTAAGAAAGAATGTTATAGTATGAAGGCAATTTGTATTTTTCACCAGCCTCACTTATTTGGGTTATTTCATTACATTCTTCACTTTCTCTTCCAGTCTTTTCCACTGACACCGAATTCAGTCCTCAATGGATTGTGCTTTTTCCTTATTTTTACTCATTTTAAATTACTTATGTCCCACTCAATGGCATACGAACAAAATAAATAAAAATTGTCATCTTAGCCCCCAAGATATAGTGTGCGTTTCCATCCACTTTCAGCTTTCTTATTTTATCAGAAATATTATTGTATTTATTAGCACTCTGCCTAAAATCTTATAGAACCTAAGGAAAAATACACAAATCTTACGAGTTTTTTTTTTTTTAAAAAATGGCACTTAATTTTCGGACAGTGCATTTACCTGGTGCCCATGGGTGCTGTGTTGTTGATCTTCCTGGAATGTGATTAAAAGTGTTTTTTTTAAAAAAATGAGACTCTTGTACTTTTAAAACAATTAAAGATTAACAAACTCTAAGCAAGGATCACTTTCGATGATTAAACTCTGCGTGCGATAAATATTTAAATGAAAAAAACAGCAGTGTTGTATTGCTGAATTTTTTTTTTTGAACTATTGGTTACTTATAGCTGTGATATTTCTCGAATAAAGAGTAGAATATAACTTTGTCATCACAGCTTATCAGCTGGACAGCGCTAAAGATAACAATTCAGAAAAGAAATTAAAAATAACCACAGTGACGATAATTCAAAAGCAAATCAGTGCAACGTTGATTTAGACGATACATATACTTTCTTAAACCCTCCCCCTCCCCAAATTGGAACTAAATAGGAATAAAAACCTCTTAATACACAATAGACTGCACACCATGCAAAATTGGACTCTCTTTCACCAAAGCAACTTGGGATTTTCTACAATTAACCTACTTATACGCCGTGAGTGCACAATGTGCTTAATTTAGTGATTGTTATTAATTTTATTTATACACTGCTCTTCCTCCCAAAGGGCGCCTGAATTGACCCATTTTTTAAGATCCCGACAATATATTCAACCACGGAGTAACTTCAATGGGCTTGGTTTGTACTATATATATTAAGCCAGAAAAAGGAACCAAGGCCAAGGAACCAAGCAGTGGTGGGTTGCCCCCGGTTCGCACCAGTTCTATAGGACCGGTAGTAAAACCGGCGGGAAGCTCCGCCCACCGACCCCGATGTCATCAGAACGCTTCTGCGCATGCACGGAAGCTTCTGCGCATGTGCAGAAGATCGCGCACGCGGCCCCGTTGCAAACCGGTAGTAAAGGTAAGTAGAACCCATCCCTGGAACCAAGTAATGGTTACACTGTGATATTTGTGTAGGAACTATTGCATCTTTAACCTGCTTAACTATGTTACAAGAATCGGCCACAATTTTTGGCAAACCCATCTTCCTCAAATTTCTTCCTTCTTTCCAGTCCTTGGCTGAATCTCTTCCAGAACCTCCACTTCCCAACTAAAATTACAAATACTCCTTCAAACTTCCTTTTTTAACCCCCCACGCCCAAAGTTTTAAATTAGTCTTCCATCGTTGTTGAGCTTTGAATGTCTTTCTGGAGTAAATTCAAAATAACTCTGGAGAAGGAAAGTTTGCAACCAGGAAAGCAGTTTAGAACCATCCCTTAAAGTGATCGTGAAGCATTGAGGCTGGATGGAAGACAAAAGGTTTTTCTTTCCTGTCTTGTCATATAAGAAAACAGGTTGTGTAAGGAGGAATGAAGATGGAGGCTGCAACAAATGCATTGCTGGACAACAGCTTGGAAAGAAATTGGATAAATTCAGAGGTGAAATCCAGCAGGTTCCGACAGGTTTTGGAGAACCAGTAGAGGAAATTTTGAGTAGTTTGGAGAACTGGCAAATACCACCTCTGGCTGGCCCCAGAGTAGGGTGGGAATGGAGATTTTGCAATATCCTTCCCCCAGGAGTGGGGTGGGAATGGGGATTTTGCAGTATCCTTCCCCTGAAGTGGGGTGGGAATGGAGATTTTGCAGTATCCTTCCCCTGCCACACCCACCAAGCCACACCACGCTCATCAAGCAACACCCACAGAACCAGTAGTGAAAAATTTTTGAATTTCACCACTGGATAAATTTATGGGTAGTTGAGCTTTTGATGGCCACCAATCATAACAAAGGCAAACCATTTGGGGAAAACAACATATTTTAAAAGAGAATATTTGTAGCTCAGGATTGAAACGAGGGGTCTTGGTGCTGGTAGGGTAGGACAAGAAGCAGTGGGTGGAAACTAATCAAGGAGAGAAGCAACTTAGAACTAAGGAGAAATTTCCTGACAGTGAGAACAATTTATTTTTTTATTTTTTTATTTTACTTTAGATTTATATACCGCCCTTTTTCCTAGGGACTCAGGGCGGTGTACAGCCAAGTAAAAACACATAAATACATAATACATAATACATAGATTAATCATAAATTAATTAGTGGAACAACTTGCCTCCAGAAGCTGTGGGTGCTCCATCACTGGAGGTTTTTAAGAAGAGATCAGACAACCATCTGTCTGAAGTGGTGTAGGGTTTCCTGCCTAAGCAGGGGGTTGGACTAGATAACCTCCAAGGTCCCTTCCAACTCTTCTCTTCTCTTCTCTTCTCTTCTCTTCTCTTCTCTTCTCTTCTCCTCTCCTCTCCTCTCCTCTCCTCTCCTCTCCTCTCCTCTACTCTACTCTACTCTACTCTACTCTACTCTCTCTGAGCTTGTTGGCTGAGCCCATCTTTAATTACTTATTACCTACATCAACTGAACTGATAGTTTACAAACTAGGAATTACTGGATTGAAGCAAAATACTAAACACAATTCAAGCCACGTTCAGATTAAGCTTTAAATTAAATGCTTAGCTTGATAGGAGCATCTAACAAGCCTTGGCTGATCTCTAATGGCTAAATTGGGTTGCAACTCTGAAATTAAGAGTCGGACTTTATCTATGCTTATTCTGTACATAAAGGATAGGGCTCCATTGTTTGTGTGTGCGGTCACTATCTCGATTTTTTGACCCTACGCTTGTAAATGATCTTGCATAGATCACAGGTTCTGACCAGTTCTGGAGAACCGGTAGTGGAAATTTTGAGTAGTTTGGAGAACCGGTAAATACCACCTCTGACTGGCCCCGCCCACTCTGCCTCCCAAGTCCCAGCTGATCGGGAGGGAAAGGAGATTTTACAGTATCCTTCCCCTGCCACGCCCACCAAGCCATGCCACGCCCACCAAGCCACACCCATAGAACCGGTAGTAAACATTTTTTAAACCCACCACTGGTCTGCAAGAAAACAACCAAGCTCAGAGAGCACCAAGGACTCCATAGTCCTCCTCCTCCTCCTCCTAGCACTGATGATGTTACCCAGTTTGGTAATGAAATGTTTGCAAGCAAACAACCAAGCTCAGAGAGCGCCAAGGAGGGGTCACAACATACTTTAAATATCAGTTGTTAAAGAGCTATGAAGCAAAAGGATCGGTCTTCCATATCTTACTTGCAAGCTTTCTAAATGCATCCGTTGGGACACTGTGTAATACAAGCTGCTAGTCTCACAAGGCTTAATTCACCTTGGCTCCTTCCATTCCTGCAATGACAGAGTAGATTTTAGAGTCAGTGTTACGTGTTTCTGGGTACGCTTCTAACGCGATCCATCAATCGCAATTGCTCCCTTCCAGTGTTAATTATATAGCCTCCCAGCCTTCCCCTATTCCTTTAGTTGCACTTCCCCTCTCCTCACTCCCAGATGGCATGGCCTAAAAGCATTTTTGGCTGGGAATTATAGGGATTAATGTCCAATATTTGGAAGGGCATTGGGTTACGTTGCCACAACGCACGACATGCCAACATATTTCAGCAGAAGGGTTTAGGTTTTTTTACAAGTGGTATAAAGGGGACGTTATCATAGAGTGTTTTAATTTATTCAGTGACCGTGATTATTTATAGTCTTAAATAATTACCGTGCCAATTTGGGTCACTCTGCTCTACTTTTTTAGCTATTTGCTGTTGTAAGGGATAATAAACTGACTACGGGAGGGTGAATTAATAGGTACCTTCATAGACCTCGGAGGGACAAGGATTTGATTGCATTCCTCAAACCTTCTTGTGATTTGAAAGGGATTTTTATTACTAGGATAGACCTTCTTCCCCAGTCCGTACGCATATCCCTGCTCCCTTACTGGAACTGGTACATGCCCTTTCCAGCTCAGGTTTGCCAAGGTTGGTGGCTTAAGCTTGGAAAATGACAAAGCCCGAAGGACAGGAGGTAGACGCTACTGGTCTTATGGAACAGCCAGGGCAGAAAGCCAAAGTGCCAGAACATGTGCCAGGCCTGGCTGAGTCCTCCACCATTCAGCCTCAGGTGGCTCATTAAGACTCGTGCCTAAAATCCTGGGACGCTCAAGTGCAGATATCCGAGTGACAAAATTGACAGGTTAATTTCGGAGGGCAGAAGAGCACCGAAGAAAAGGGGGGGGTATAACATTTCAGCAGCACCAGGGGCCTGGTGGCTCAGCAGACTGATAGCATTGTGATTAACACCAGCTGTCTGCAATTACTGTAAGTTCGAATCTCACCAGGCTCAAGGTTGACTCAGCCTTCCATCCTTTCTAAGGTAGGTAAATTGAGGACCCAGTTCGTGGGGGCAATAAACTGACTTTGTATAAATATACAAAAGAATGAAGGCTACTGCTTAACGCATTGTAAGCCGCCCTGAGTCTCCGGAGAAGGGCGGCATATAAATCAAATTTTAAAAAAATATAAAAAAGCGTGCGGCCGCTGGCCAAAAAAGGGAATGCCATCCTAGGTTGCATCCACAAAAGGATAGTATCAGGATCACGTGAAGCGTTAGTACTATCGCTTTACACTGCAGTGATGAGACCACACTTGCAATACTGCTGCATCCAGTTCTGGTTATCGCAATACCAAAAAAAAAAAAAAAGAAAAGAAAAGAAAAGAAAAAGAAAGATGTTGAGACACTAGAAAGAATGTAGAGAAGAGCAACAAAAATTATAAAGGGTCTAGAGCAAATTCAAGACCTGTGGGCCAGGGATGAAATCCAGCAGGTTCTGACAGGTTCTGGAGAACTGGTAGTGGAAATTTTGAGTAGTTCAGAGAACCAGCAAATACCACCTCTGGCTGGTCCCAGAGTGGGGTGGGAATGGAGATTTTGCAGTATCCTTCCCCTGCCACACCCACCAAGCCACGCCCACCATCCTTTTACCTTGTGGGCTGCATTGTGCCATTGCAGTTTTGTGTGACGACACACAAATCCCCCATAGGGGTTAACGCAATTCAGTGCCTTGTCAGACCATGTCCGGAAGATTCTTTCAGTGGTAGATGGAGATCATTAATAATATGCTCTAGCTACTGGTCAGGTGTATGGAAGGCAGGCTGGCTAATCTATCAGCTTCTGTTGCTTTGTGTAGACTCTACCTGGCAGGTAATTTTTCATCAATACTAAAGGAACTGTTTAGAACTAAATTTGTTGGGCCCGCTTCTTTGTCTCCCTTGATTAATCCGAATCGGAGTCCTTCAGAGTTGATGTCACAGCCAGCTAAAGTACAGGCAGTCCTCAACCTACGACCACAATTCAGCTCAAAATTTCTGTTGCTAAGCGAGTGAATTTTGCCCCCCTCCCGGCCATTCTTGCCACAGTTGTTTAAGTGACCCACTGCAGCTGTTAAGTGAGTAACACAATTGTAAAGTGAATCTGGCTCCCCCCCCCATTGACTTCGCTGGTCAGAAAAGGGGTCGCCAAACGGGATCACATGATCCTGGGACTCTGCAACCGTCGCAAATGCGAGTCAGTTGCCAAGCATCCGAATTTTGATCATGTGACCACGGGGATGCTGCAACAGTTGTTAAGTGTGAAAAACAGTCGTATGTCTCTCTCTTCGGTGCTGTCGTAACTTTGGTTACTAAACGAATGGTTGTAAGTGGAGAACCACCTGTATTTAACACATTCTGCATTAACTGACTTCTATCATTTCCATCGGTTGTAATGGCTTGGGGTTGACGGGATTGGAGCAGAACACATCTGGAAAGCAGCAGTGGCTTAGCTGCCTAAGACAGCATTGCAATTTGAGTACACATTAAAACGCAATGTTCCTTCTTTTTTTTGGGTTGCTTTATCATACGTAACGAGGCTTATCCTTATTGTGTTCTCTCGATATCTGTGATGATGCTCCTTAAGATGCTTTTAAGCCTGCATTGTTAAAGAGGACGGTTGGGATAAAAGTCTGTTTGGCAGTGGAAGTAACATTTGGGGTGTATGTGATGTGCCTTGCTCTCCACGTTAAAAGGGTTCAGAATTGTGAGTTTCAGGTTTGACATTTATCCAGAAATACCTTAATTGTTTGCTGAATGTTGGAAATGTAGAGTAGCCAACTCGATTAGATTACTTAGCAGTATTATTTGGAATATTGGTATCAGTTGGAGTTTGTAACTGCTGGGATTCTGTTTTTAAATGATACGCTGCTTACCGTATTTTTCGGAGTATAAGACGCACCTTTATCCCCCCCCCCCAAAAAGAGGGTGAAAATCTGGGTGCGTCTTATACTCCGAATGTAGCCCCGCCCAGCTTCTCAAAAAGCATCAGAAATGAAGCTTCAGAAAAAAAGCCCCCAAACAGAGATTCAGAAAAAAAGCCCCCAAACAGAGATTCAGAAAAAAAGCCCCCAAACAGAGATTCAGAAAAAAAGCCCCCAAACAGAGATTCAGAAAAAAAAGCCCCCAAACAGAGCTTCAGAAAAAAAAGCCCCCAAACAGAGCTTCAGAAAAAAAAGCCCCCAAACAGAGCTTCAGAAAAAAAAGCCCCCAAACAGAGCTTCAGAAAAAAAGCCCGTAAACAGAGCTTCAGAAAAAAAGCCCCCAAACAGAGCTTCAGAAAAAAAGCCCCCAAACAGAGCTTCAGAAAAAAGCCCCTAAACAGAGCTTCAGAAAAAAAAGCCCCCAAACAGAGTTTCAGAAAAAACCCCCAAACAGAGCTTCAGAAAAAAAGCCCCCAAACAGAGCTTCAGAAAAAAAGCCCCTAAACAGAGCTTCAGAAAAAAGCCCCCAAACAGAGCTTCAGAAAAAGAAGCCCCCAAACAGAGCTTCAGAAAAAAAAGCCCCCAAACAGAGCTTCAGAAAAAAAAGCCCCCAGAGTTTCAGAAAAAAAGCCCCCAAACAGAGTTTCAGAAAAAAAGCCCCCAAACAGAGCTTCAGAAAAAAAGCCCCTAAACAGAGCTTCAGAAAAAAAAGCCCCCAAACAGAGCTTCAGAAAAAAAAAGCCCCCAGAGTTTCAGAAAAAAAGCCCCCAAACAGAGCTTCAGAAAAAAAGCCCCCAAACAGAGCTTCAGAAAAAAAGCCCCTAAACAGAGCTTCAGAAAAAAAAGCCCCCAAACAGAGTTTCAGAAAAAAAAGCCCCCAAACAGAGCTTCAGAAAAAAAGCCCCTAAACAGAGCTTCAGAAAAAAAAGCCCCCAAACAGAGTTTCAGAAAAAAAGCCCCTAAACAGAGCTTCAGAAAAAAGCCCCCAAACAGAGTTTCAGAAAAAAAAGCCCCCAAACAGAGTTTCAGAAAAAAAGCCCCTAAACAGAGCTTCAGAAAAAAAGCCCCCAAACAGAGCTTCAGAAAAAGAAGCCCCCAAACAGAGCTTCAGAAAAAAAGCCCCCAAACAGAGCTTCAGAAAAAAAAGCCCCCAAACAGAGCTTCAGAAAAAAAGCCCCCAAACAGAGTTTCAGAAAAAAAAGCCCCCAAACAGAGTTTCAGAAAAAAAGCCCCTAAACAGAGCTTCAGAAAAAAAGCCCCCAAACAGAGCTTCAGAAAAAGAAGCCCCCAAACAGAGCTTCAGAAAAAAAAGCCCCCAAACAGAGCTTCAGAAAAAAAAGCCCCCAGAGTTTCAGAAAAAAAGCCCCCAAACAGAGCTTCAGAAAAAAAAGCCCCCAAACAGAGCTTCAGAAAAAAAGCCCCTAAACAGAGCTTCAGAAAAAAAAGCCCCCAAACAGAGCTTCAGAAAAAAAAGCCCCCAGAGTTTCAGAAAAAAAGCCCCCAAACAGAGCTTCAGAAAAAAAGCCCCCAAACAGAGTTTCAGAAAAAAAAGCCCCCAAACAGAGCTTCAGAAAAAAAAGCCCCCAAACAGAGCTTCAGAAAAAAAGCCCCCAAACAGAGTTTCAGAAAAAAAAGCCCCCAAACAGAGTTTCAGAAAAAAAGCCCCTAAACAGAGCTTCAGAAAAAAAAGCCCCCAAACAGAGCTTCAGAAAAAAAAGCCCCCAGAGTTTCAGAAAAAAAGCCCCTAAACAGAGCTTCAGAAAAAAAAGCCCCCAAACAGAGTTTCAGAAAAAAAAGCCCCCAAACAGAGCTTCAGAAAAAAAGCCCCCAAACAGAGCTTCAGAAAAAGAAGCCCCCAAACAGAGGTTCAGAAAAAAAGCCCCCAAACAGAGCTTCAGAAAAAAAAGCCCCCAAACAGAGCTTCAGAAAAAAGCCCCCAAACAGAGCTTCAGAAAAAAAGCCCCCAAACAGAGCTTCAGAAAAAGAAGCCCCCAAACAGAGGTTCAGAAAAGAAGCCCCCAAACAGAGTTTCAGAGGCTTTTTTTCTGAAGCTCTGTTTCGGAGGCTTTCAGAGGCAGGAAAAAAAAGTTTTTTCTGAAACTGAGTTTCAGAAGTTTCGGAGGCAGAAAAAAAAGCAAGGCACAGAGCTCACAACTAAGGAACCTGTTGCTAAAATTCACCTCTGGCAACAGCTGATTGGGGGTATTCCGGGAGGCTGATCCACCCGCCAATCAGCTTTTTTCTTATTTTCCTCCCCAAAAACTAAGGTGTGCCTTATACTCCAAAAAATATGGTATATTGTTGTTCAGTCTTTAAGTCATGTCTAACTCTTCGCAACGCCATGAATCATAGTACACCAGGCCCTTCTGTCTTCCACTACTGGTATCCCCTGGAGTTTGTCCAAATGTTCATTGTGTCAACGACACTATCTAACCATCTCATCCTTCGTAATCCCCTTTTCCTTTTACCTTCCATCTTTCCCAATATCAGGGTCTCTTCCAACGAGTCTTCTCTTCTCATTTAGTGGCCAGACTACTTGAGCTTCAGCGTCTGTCTTGCTAAAGAATATTTAGGGTTCCCCACTATCCTGTCAGAGCTGAAGAAGCTTCTTGGATGAGAAGTGAAACGTCTTCAAAGAAAAAGCAAGAAAGTCCAGTTGCCTCCTGAAAAAGCACCTTTTGGGACAACCATGACCTGGACGACTGAGAATATCTACAGACTTTTAGCCATAACAATTTGGGATGGAGACCCTTTGAAGGGTGTGGGAGTAGGAATCGATTTCCAGAGGAAGAAAATTGCAGACTACAGCAGTGTTTCCCAAACTTGGGAACTTCAAGATGTATGGACTTCAACTCCCAAAATCCCACAGCCAGCCATGCTGGATGGGGAATTCTGGGAGTTGAAGTCCACACTTCTTAAAGTTCCCAAGTTTGGGAAACACTGGCCTACAGGAACCAGGAGCACCACTCAGCTGACTCTGAGGACACAGATAAACCTCCAAGTGGCCTCAACGACCCTCTAAAAGGATGCAAATGACCAGCTGTCTGCAAGGAATATCAATCCTTCCATTCCCCACCATCCAGTCCGAGCTGAAGAAGCTTCTTGGATGAGAAGCGAAACGTCTTCAAAGGAAAAAAAACCAAGAAAGTCCAGTTGCCTCCTGAAAAAGCAACTTTGGGGACAACAAAGTTGATTTCCTTAGGAGTGCTGATTTGATCTTGCAATCCAGTGGACTCTCAAGAGTCTTGAGTCTTCAACACCACCTTTCGAATGCATGCAGTTTATAATAAGATGGTATTGACTGAGAAAGTTGTGTATGTGTGTTTGTGAGAGAAAGAAAGGGAGAGTGTAGGGTAGATGCACAAAGCTACAGTACTAGCATGTGAAACAGAGGTGGGTTTCAGCAGGTTCTGACCAGTTCTGGAGAACCGGTAGCAGAAATTTTGAGTAGTTCAGAGAACTGGTAAATATCACCTCTGGCTGGCCCCGCCCCCATCTATTCTCTGCCTCCTGAGTCCCAGTTGATCAGGAGGAAATGGGGATTCTCCTGGAGTGGGGAGGGAATGGAGATTTTACAGTATCCTTCCCCTGCCACGCCCACCAAGCCATGCCACGTCCACCAAGCCACACCCACAGAACCGGTAGTAAAATTTTTGAAACCCACCACTGATGTGAAAGCATCTCAACTCCAATCTGTCTGAACAATCGGAGAGCCGATTTAATGTTGCGGTTGTTTGATTTTTATAAGGAGTGCCCAGCCTGGCTGGCAGTGAGCTAACGTTTATTTATTTATTTTTTTCTCAAGAGAGATCCTAGTTTGACATTTCTACCTTTGCAGATATCTGGAAAAAATTGATTAGACAGGTTAATTATCTGTATTAAAATACGCCAAAGTAGATGGTAATAATAATTTCACAGCGAATGTTGCAGTGGGACTTTAATTGATGGCGCTAAGCGTTAGACTTTCCCGTTTGATCGCGTTTCTCTGGTTGCTTTTGCTGCTCCTGGAATATCTGCTGGCTGAGCTATCCTTACGGCATTGTACACTCTCTCCGTGAGCGTGTTGTAAGTTACCTCCTTCTGATGGTAAAGAGAGCTGTCCCTTACTAACAAACCAGGATTGCAGTGGGGGGGTTGGGGACAGCCCCCCACTGCGATCCTGGTTTGTTAGTAAGGCCAGTGTTGGCAAAAACACTTCTCTCGAGCATCTTTCCATGCACTGAAAAGAAAAGATGTTGAGATTCTAGAAAGAATGCAGAGAAGAGCAACCAAGATGATTAGGAGACTGGAGGCTAAAACATATGAAGAACGGTTGCAGGAACTGGGCATGGCTAGTCTGTTGAAAAGAAGGACTATGGATAATATAATAGCAATGTTCCAACATCTCAGGGACTGCCCCAAAGAAGAGGGAGTCAAGCTATTCTCCAAAGCACCTGAGGGCAGGACAAGAAGCAACGGGTGGAAACTAATCAAGGAGAGAAGCAACCTAGAACTAAGGAGAAATTTCCTGACAGTTAGAACAATTAATCCATGGAGCAACTTGCCTCTAGTTGTTGTGAATGCTCCACCATTGGAGGTTTTGAAGAAGAGATTGGACAGCCATTTGTCTGAAATGGGATAGGGCCATGATGGCGAACCTATGGCACGTCTGCCACAGGTGGCACACAGTGCCCTTTCTGTCGGCATGCGAGCCATCGCCCCAGTTCATCCCCACCACGCATGCGCGCGTGCCTCCTACCAGTCATCTAGTTGTCGATCTCTGCCTCGCAGGCGTGGGGGGTGGGGCATGTGTGGGGGCCACACGGTGCACGTGGGGGGCACGCACATGCATAGGGGTGGGGCGCATGCATGGGGGGGCCACACATGCATTGCATTTTGGGGGTTCAGGCATGCCCGCGCGCTTTGGGCACTCGGTCTGGAAAAGGTTTACCATCACAGGTGTAGAGTGTATTGCTTGAGCAGAGGATTGGATTAGACGATCTCCAAGGACACTTCCAACTCTGTTATTCCGTCACTCAGAAGTAGGCTGGACAGTTTGTGAATGCCTCCTTACATTGCTGGTTGAATTAGTTTAGTATTTTTCCCCTCCCCTCAACCAAAGGTAGTTTGTTTATCTATCTATCTATCTATCTATCTATCTATCTATCTATCTATCTATCTATCTATCTATCTATCTATTTATCGGTTCGATTTATATGCTGCCCTTCTCCTGAGACTCAGGGCGGCTTACAATGCGTTAAGCAATAGCCGTCATACTTTTGTATATACCTGCTTAGTAGGGCTTTCGCACCCACCCACCCCAAACGGTGCTCTTTTTTATACAAAGTCAGCTTATTGCCCCCACAATCCAGGTCCTTATTTTACCTACCTCGAAAGAATGGAAGGCTGAGTCAACCTTGAGCCTGGTGAGATTCGAACTCGCAGTCATTGCAGGCCGCTGGCAGCTAAGTGCTACTTAACAGCACTTTAGTTCGCTGCGCCACCAAGGCGTCTACAGTGGCTTTTATTTTTATTTGTAAAATTTATTGGCTGCTCATCTTATCACAGGGGAACTCTGGATTGCACTTTAAACCCTCCCATAATTTCCTGCACTGCCGGCCATTTGGTCCCGAGCTGATGTTTTTAAAAGTGGTCCATCTTTGCATTGTGCCGTAGCAGGAGGGGGGGGGGGAAAGAGCTTTTGCATATTCACAGCACCTCTGAATGTAGGACTCCCCCGCCCCAAAAAACCCCAAAAATGACCCCCCAAAAAAACCTCTCTGCAAACTGACAATTTTCCAGTAAGACCGATCCTTTAAGAACAATGCCTTTTTGCCTAATGGACACTTGTTGCTCTTCCGTTTCGATGACATCTCAATTATGACTTTGATTGCGAGAGCACGGTTTAATACCCCGGGTTCCTTTGTTAAAAAGGCTTCTAATTAAAACCGGCCCTTTGCTTTTCGCCTCGCGCTTATAAAAGCAGCCGTTTCTGAGAGATTGCTGAACTGTGAGCAAGTCCCATTCAGCCTGGGAAATGATACCATTAATTGGCGAGTGGGGTTTTTCATGGCCGAGTCCAAGGCTGGTTGCCAGCCTTTTTCAGAGGCTTCCCACGATCCCCTGTGACTAAGAAAAGGGGGGGGGGAAGCTCCCTCCTTGTTTATGCTGCAGTCCCCTGCACCACAGTCCTAAAAAAAAATGTTAAGTTTCCAGCGTTGTCATTGCCTTTTAGGCCCAGTCATCACGTCTTGCGTGTTTTTCCAGAGTTAGGAGGGGAGGTTCTCCATCCTGATTATGCAGCAATAAGACTTTTAAGTTTGCAAGGGATGGGGGGGGGGAAAAAACAAAAACAAAGGCTGCATCCAAAGGGCTGATATTGATGCTAACTAGATTATTTTCCTTCTCCTCTCGCTCTCATCATTTTGCTTATTCTTCCCCTTTTGGAACGTGGAACTTCTTTTAAATCTTCGGTCCAAATGAAATTTGATTAAGTCCGGTTAATCCATTTGGATTTACAGCCACTCGAGCAGAAACGTGTTTGGGTTTTAGCGTTCTGCATTCCCAGAACACCTTTTGTGGGTTTCTGTAAAGCTTCCTGGATGAGATGGTCGCTGGTCTTTTCTGAGCTTGGGAGTACGTTCCTCTGGCTTATTAGACTTAACTCCTGTGATTGTTTGTTGCTGTTGAAGCAGGGGTGAAATCCAGCAGGTTCTGGAGAACCGGTAGCGGAAATTTTGAGTAGTTCGGAGAACCGGCAAATACCACCTCTGGCTGGCCCCAGAGTGGGCTGGGAATGGAGATTTTGCAATATCCTTCCCCCCAGGAATGGGGAGAGAATGGGGATTTTGCAGTATCCTTCCCCTGGAGTGGGGTGGGAATGGAGATTTTGTAGTATCCTTCCCCTGCCATGCCCACCAAGCCACGCCCACACTACGCCCGCCACGCCACGCCCACAAAACCGGTCGTAAAAAAAAAATGGATTTCATCACTGCATTGAAGTGTATGTCTTTCTTATAAATTATACATGGCCATTGCAAATTGTTCTTCAGGTAGTCCTTGACTTATGACCACAATGGAGCCCCCACAAATTATGTTGTTAAGTGAGTTTTGCCCCATTTTACGACTTTCCTTGCCGCATTTGTTAAGTGAATCACTGGCAGTTGTTAAAACTAGTAACACGGTTGTTAAGTGAATCTGGCTTCCCCGTTGACTTCACTTGTCGGAGGGTCGCAAAACGGGATCACATGACCCCGGGACACTGCAAACGTCATAAATATGAGGCAGTTGCCAAGCGGTTTTAATTTTGATGACGTAACCATGGGGATGCTGCAATGATCATAAGTGTGAAAAATGGTCATAAGTCTCTTTTTTCAGTGCTGTTGTAACTTCGGACGGTCACTAAACAAACTGTTGTAAGTCGAGGACTATCTGTAATTTTGGCTCCGTTTATTTTTAATTTGGAGATTTTTTTAAAAAAAATTGAATCTGGTTTTTCTCTAAACAAAAATAGTCCAGATTCCACACCAGTCTGCTTCCCTCCCTCCTGCCTCCCAAGGAGACATACCATTACCCTTCTCCATAACGAGCAGTCTGGGGCCTCTGAGATAACTCAATTATCCGAATTTGAAAATTGGAGTTTCCTTGCATATTCCTAGCCTGGCAACGAAGATATGGAATTGAGTTAAGTTGCTTCCTTTGGTAACGCAACACCATCTAGACCAGTTCATATTGTTCCTTACAAAACCGATTAGTGAGCCACTGTGGCAATTTCATGCTCTTCAGATCCCAGAATTCCTGACCCAGCCATGCTCAGGAATTCTGGGTGTTGAAGTCCACAGGTCGTAAAGTTGTCATAGCGGATTAGAGAACACCCTTATACGCATGAACCTATGGCACGCGTGCCGGAAGTGGCACGCAGAACCATCTCTTCGGGCATGCCAGCTGTTACCCATTGCTCTTCCGGGTTCTGGCGTGCTGGTTTTCGCTGAGTTTCTGGTTGGTCTCAGCTCTTCCGGGTTACGGCAGCTGGTCTTTGCGCGTGCATGCGCGCCAGAAACCAGAAGACCAGGTGACCGGCACACATGTGCATGCCGGAAACTTGAAGCTCAGCTGATCTGCACTTCTGGTTTCTGGACTCCCCTGCACGCAGGCACGTGCTCCCGTTTTGGCACTTGGTGCCGAAAAGTTTCACCAACACTGCCCCAGGGGTGAAATGCTCCCGGTTCGGACCGGATCGCCTGATCCAGTAGTGATGGCGGCCGGTGGTTTGGAGAACCGGTAGCAAAAATCCCTGCAGACCTCCTCCCATACCCAGCTGAGCGGCGCGATCATCAGAGGCTGTTTTTTTTTTTTACTTTTAAAATCATTTTTTCTACAACCTCTTCGGCCGAAAAAATGATTTTAAAAGAAAAAAAAAGCCCCTGATGATCTCACGGCTCAGCTGGGATCGTCAGAGGCTTTTAAAACCAGCCGAAGAGGTTGTAGAAAAAAAAATGCCTTTAAAAACCTCTGGCGATCCCAGCTGAGTTGCCTGATCGTCAGAGGCTTTTAGAAGCATTTTTGTCTGCAACCTCTTAAGGTTGTAGAAAAATGCTTTTAAAAGTAAAAAAAAAAAAGTTGGCCACGCCCACCCAGTCACATTAAACCCCCTCCCCACAAGCCACGCCCATAGAACCGATTTACATTTCACCACTGCAGTGCCCTATACTGATAACTTGAAATCTTTTATTTTGAGATTTTAGAATATGGAGCATATGATAGACACACAGGAAGCTGCCTTGTGCCAGGTTGTCCATTCTAGTGTCCTTTTTGTGTCATTAGCTGTGTTACTTAACGATCCCATGTGGATCCCAAAGAATTCATCCATCTCCTCTTCAAAACCTGCTGCTTGCGATTTTTATTTGGGGGAAACCCCCAAAATTATTAAATACAGAAATAATCCACCCTAATAGTTTTTAAGTGAGTTGCATTTATTTATTTAAATGCAATTTAAATCAAATTTAGTTTCTATTACGGTCTTGCCTCCTTTTTTTGGAATAAAGACCTTGATAGGCTAGTCAAACATCAAGCCTTCTCACCCGTAATGGTATGGGAGAATGGGAGACAGAAGATTGTAGCCAAGACACCTGCAAAAGGTATCTCAACCCACAGAACAAAATGTGACATTAGAATTCTAATTCTAATTCTAAATCTCCAGTGTTGGAGACTTCACAACTTCTGGAGGCAAGTTCTTCCACTGATTAATTGTTCTCACCATCAGGAAATTTCTTCTTAATTCTAAGTTGCTTCTCTCCTTGATGAGTTTCCACCCGTTGCTTCTTGTCCTGCCTTCAGGTGCTTTGGAGAATAGATTGACCCCCTCTTCTTTGTGGCAGCCCCTTAAATATTAGAAGACTGCTACGATGTCACCCTTACTCCTTCTTTTCATTAAACTAGACATACCCAATTCCAGCAACCGTTCTTCATATGTTTTAGCCTCCAGCCCTCTGATCATTTTTGTTGCTCTTCTCTGCACTCTTTCTAGAGTCTCAACATCTTTTTTTTAATATCGTGGCGAGTGGGAGCAGTGCTTCCAGATCAGTAAGATTCTGTTATGGGAACCTATCCATAAAGGTAATATTGTGTTTTCCCGAAAATAAGACCGGGTCTTATATTAATTTTTGCGCCAAAAGACGCATTAGGGCTTATTTTGAGGGGTAGGGCTTATATTGCGAGCATCCTGAAAAGATCATGCTAGGACTTATTTTCCGGTTGGGTCTTATTTTTTGGGAAAATACGGTATTAAATGCATCAATCTGGCTGACAATCTTAACTGGGGCTTATTTTGAGGGGTAGGGCTTATATTACGAGCATCCTGAAAAATCATGCTAGGACTTATTTTCCGGTTGGGTCTTATTTTTGGGGAAACGGGGTAGTAGTAGTCCTGGTTAGTGCTTGTCTGGACCACGTCGAAGGGTTGACATTTCCACAGTTTGAACAACCTGGAAAAATCCTTGCTGGAATATCAGTTCTCTGGCTTTCCAAGCAGGAATTTTCCTCAACGCCATCTGCTGATCTGAGTTTTGAATCTGCTCCTTCTACAGCAGAAGTCCTGACATTCAGCTCTGAAACTCTTCCAGCATAATGGATCAAGTCTATTTCGTTTTTACAAAAAAAAAAAGAAAGAAAGAAAAAGAAAAACCTTCCGTCTCTTCTTTTAGCCCCACTGTCAGTGGTATTTGCTGCGTGCATCTGCTCAATTTCTTACCCAGTAAATACCACTGTCTTCATGATATGTCTTGAATTTCCTGCGTTCTGCTTCCTGTCATAGATCGGGGCCCGGTAGTCTTGGGGAACAATTGAAATAAATCATGCAAAAAAAAAAAAAAAATGCAACATGGACATTTTGCTTTGTTTGCATAATTGATTCGGTTATCAAATTGCCTAGAATCTAGTTTGCCCTTGAGATAGAAAATGGATTGTTTTGTGTGCTTTTTAAAATCATTTGACTGTATTGCAAACTTCTGAGCATGGCTTGATAAAGCTGCATTATCGTAGGTGACTAATTAAATCCATCAGAATAAGAAAAAAACCTAGATTAGGTTTTATTAGAGGGAAAACATCTCTTCCTTTCTGTATACCAACTGTAACAGGGCTGGGTTTGTGTGTGTGTGTGTATTTGTGTATGTGTGTGTGTTTTGCACCTTGGAGGATTCTCCTTTTATAAAGATCTGTGTAAAAGATCCTCTAGTCCTCCTTGAGATTGTAAAAATAAGACCTGGCTTCTGAGCATATTTGTTTGACATAAAATCCCAAGAGGCTGATAAGGAAGCTTTCTTCCGCCAGGATTTATTTAAGTTAAAAATAGATTTTGCTAATTTGAAAGGAATAACGTGCTACTCTGATTCCAGAGCCAATTTCAGGCTGGTGAAACCTTACTTTCAAATGGAAGAAATGTTGTATGTTACCAAAAGCAAGCTTTTTTTCTTCTCTGCAACAAAGGACATTGAACATTCCACATTCTAATTTACAGATACTTTACAATGCACGTTATAAATGCAAAGTTATTAATGCATGGTTACCTCTTACAAATGTAATGGCAAAGTGAAAGATAAATGACGAGTTAGAAAGTCAGATTTAAGATGGTCCTTTTTTGCGTTGCATTACCCTCCTGGTTTCTCATCCAATTTCCTCCTCCATCCCCCAAATTTACAAATAAGAAACTACAACTGAGAGATAGTTCTTTAAGCTTGTTCACGAACCTATACTGAAAAATGTGGATTTCTGGTATTAGTGTTCTGCCTGCTTGCCTACCTACCTACTTATGAAGCTAAGGCACCATTTTTTTTCCTTATAAAATAGAGTTCCAGTCCATCAAGGATTTTTTTTATTTTTGTTTTTGCTTGAGTCTTACATTGGCATTGGGACATAAAACCAGAAACAACCCATTATCTGTATTTCTGTTATTTGTACTTCATGTGGTAGTGTCTTTATTCACCAGTTTCCTGTTTCCAAAAATCTGCAACGCTTTTATTAGAATGCATTCCCAATTTGCAAAATGACCAACATGTTTTCACAAATACAAAGCTAGCGCCACATAACCCGAGATAATGTATATTAATAAAGACCTTTCGGAGGGTCAGGAGTGTTAACAGAATAGCTGCTTATTGCCAGTGTGTCCCTTGTACAAATGCACTGAAAGTAATTAACCAACAAAAGGTTAAGTGTAGGATATTTTTTTGCAGAGCTAATGAAATCACTTCGTTTCCCCCCAAAAAAGCACGGAGATTAATTTCACTTATCATTTATGCAATTTCCTCCTGGATCTTTGTCTCTATACTTTTGGAATGTAGAATTCTAGCCTATTCAGTATCTTTAAAGATGCCCACCAATTTCTCTTGTCTTTTTCTTCTGATGGGCCTTTATACTGTCCGCCTGAATGGTAGAACCCACCCACACCCTTATGCCTTTGTTAGCTCGCTTATCATATTTATACTAGCCACATCACAAGATTCTCTTAAGCATTAAAGGTGGATTGCAATCCACCATTTTATTAGCTCATCAAAATACAAGGGAAAAAAAATGAAAAGAAGGGGAAAAGAAGGGAGGGAAAGAGATAAAAGTGTAGGATAGAGAGGAAAAAGAAAAAAAAAGCATTGACTTCTGACCCCTTTTTGTGCAGTGGAATAAGGTAAGTAGCCTGAAACCTCAACCTTTCCCTTTTATATAATAGTATATACTAGCCATTACTATAACCACAAAGCTATCCAGTCGGCAAAACCCCAAATCAAAGTCTCAATTTTTTTGCCCCCCTTCCACCTCAAGCACAAAGTCCAAAAGCGCTTTCCCAAAAAAAAAGGTGATTGCAATCTAGAAGTAACTTTGGAATCGAAAGTGTTTCGAAATTCCTGTGGGAATTAAAAAAAAAAAAAAAGAAGGGGAAAAAAGCCAGGCGCTTTTGATATTTCATAAAGGAGGGTCTGGAGCACTGCCATTTGTCACTGCCTTTGTATTCCCATTAGCTCTGACCGATGTTTCAGAGGCTCCGTTCCAACCAGGACCTTCAGAGTGTGAAGGGTGAGAAATTTGCACCTAAATTCCATGTCTTGAAAGCGACTGGATCTTGGCATAGCTTTAGCCAGTTGCAGGGTGAGGGCTGCCTTGACATTCCTGCAGGTTGCAAAACAGCCTTTTCAAAAAGAGGATGCATACAGCCATCACTGCCGTATTGCACTGCCGTATTGCACAGAAACCGTCATTTGTTGAGTTAAACCTGAGAGTTTCTGCCTTATGCTATACGTTAGAATGTTGTCAGAGTCGTAAATTTATGGAAGGTCGTGTTGTTCCATCAAATATTTTGCCTCCCATTTTTGCCTTAGTAAATGGAGATCATGATGTATTGCTATAGCGCAGACCTCAAAGAGGTTAATCTTATGCCTATATGGGAATATTCAGTTTAGCAGATGCATGTCTACATGCCCCCAATAGAGATTGCTTAAACGTAAGCGTATTAGGATTCATTTCTCCTCCCTATATCAAGGAATTTATTTAATTCCTTGCAAACTATTTAAAATGCTAGTTTGGACCTACTGAAGCCTGAATTGGTCTCGATCCTAACATATATTGTAACCTGCTTTTACAATCAATTTTCATGTCATGAAATTGCCCAGTTCTTTTGAGCCTCACTCCGAAACAAAAGTCATGTAGAGGTATTTTCTCGACGGAAGGACAGACGCCCATCTCGGCGTGTATGTGTCTTTTTAAGCAATCAATCCGAACGGCTATTATCGGAAACGGCCTCCTTGCCACGGATCCAGCCACCTTGTTCCTTGCAAGACGATCTCGTCGCCCGGCTCTCGCCCGTCTGCACGAAACGAACAAAAGACAATACGAGCTCGATCCTTTCTCGGGGCAGGTGAAAAGAGCCGCATCAATTATGAGTGTAATGCATTAATGGAGGGCAGAGAGCCATTAGCCGTGCTTTGTAAAATGCTCCCCACCCACCCACCCCTCACCCACCCCACTCCCCGGCCTTGCATCCGGCATCTTTGCAGTTACATCTGTTAACACTTTGATGCTCCTTGGAGCTGGGGTGAGGCAGGATGGAAGAAAGAAAGAGGGGGAACACCCACTTCTCGATTGTTCTCTGGATTTCTGCATTGTCATGATGGTGCCATCACCTGACTTTTGGTACAGCCTGGCCTGACTTGAATCATGGGGTGACTGGCCATCTGAGCCTCTTCCTTGGTTCTTTTTCCACCGCCCACCCCTTCTCCTTCTCCTTCTCCTTCTCCTTCTCCTTCTCCTTCTCCTTCTCCTTCTCCTTCTCCTTCTCCCCTTCCCCTTCCCCTTCCCCTTCCCCCTCCTCCCCTTCCTCCTCCTCCCCTTCCTCCTCCTCCCCTTCCTCCTCCTCCTCCTCCTCCTCCTCCTCCTCCTCCTCCTCCTCCTCCTCCTCCTCCTCCTCCTCCTCCTCCTCCTCCTCCTCCTCTTCTTCTTCTTCTTCTTCTTCTTCTTCTTCTTCTTCTTCTTCTTCTTCTCTTCTTCTTCTTACGCATCCTTGTATCTATGTCCTTCCTCCCGAATAGAATTTCCTACTAATAATGACGCTAAACACAGAGAGGGTATTTCCCCCCCACCCCCACACTTTCATTTGTTAATTATCTATAGAACCCACATTTTATTTTTGTCGTTACAGGCGTATAAATCTCATCCCCGTCCATACATTCTGTGCCTGTGGTATGTTGCACATGGTTCTTTTTTTTTTTCTTGCATTTCCTGCAGCATTGTTACCTCCATGTTTTGCAACGCTCGTTGTGTGTCCCCTTCGCCCCTTATTCCTTTATGTCTGCTTGGCATGCACATGTCTGTGTATGTACATGGTTAAAAGGCACCATATTTATTATTCGGCGTCGTTCGGCAGCAGCCCCCCCACCCGATTTGAGCGAGCATTGACCAACATTGGCATCCATGCCACCGAGAATACAGTGCAGGCATCTTGTTTTAACGAACAAAGGTGCCAATCAGCACCCCAGCCGTCGTTCGGGTGAACCTATGCATTGTGCCGGGGACTCCTGCGACGGCTTTTAAAGATGGCAGAGGTGCTCTTTGCTGTCTCTTGATGCCGAGCTGCCTCCCGATTCCTGCTTTCCTGCGCTGTGCAAATTCTCGTGGCACCCCCCCCCCCGTTAAAAGAGAATAGCTTCACAAAAGTGAAGTGTTGCAATCTGTGGCCGCAGCCGTGCACCTCCGGTGCAGCAGACGCATTTTCCATATTAACCAAACATGACAGCTGAAATGGTTATTAAGCATGCAAGATGTCGGAAGTCATCAAAAATTCACATCAGAGTAATTGCAGTGACTGTGAGGAGGGGGGGGCTGTACTTGGGAGGAACGTAAGCCAAATCTTTCCCTTTGCTTGCCTCCCATCTCCTTGCCTTCCTTCCCCCCCCTCCCCACTCTTAAATCTTACATGGTACATTCCGCTGACAATAAAATATCCTTCTCTAACCTATAGACGCTCTATTCCATAACTGGTTTCACACCAGTCCTGTCCTTGGTGTAGAACGCCCCCGAGCAAATGCCATAGATGCTTGCCGGCCAGTGGTGTTCATCTGTGAGAACAGCTGCCTTCTTATTGTTTTGCTGCCCTCTTTGCTGTCTCAGCTATATCAGAGCTTGCAGGGGCTTTTTTCCTCCCTCCCTTAAGAAGAAAAACTGAGCATTCGTAGCGGAGGATTCGAGCTGCCTAAAGAATCAAATAGCAGGCATTTAAAATATCGCAGCTGCGGCTGACCCTTAAAAGGTTGGTTATTGTTTCAATTCTCTAATAATCCTCAGACTAGGAAATTATTTCTCTAATGTATGTATATGTATGTATATATATATATTTATATTTATATATATACATATATATTTAAAAAGACTCAATCTTAACAGTTCAGCATCTTCCTTATTCGCGTTTACAAAGAAACCACTTTAGAATGCTTAGAAAGAAATGGGAAATTGATATAGGAGGATTGCCAAGGATGTATTTAAACGATCGTGAATGTTTTTTTGTTTTTTTTGCATTTGTTATTTTTTATTTTCCTTTTTAATAGCTGCAGGGTGGGGCATCTGTTGTCTGCTTTTAAAAAGACCCCCACTGGACTTGCTTTTTAAAATCTAGTAGCCGTCAGAAGTATCAAGTTTCTAGGTGATAACTTGCTGGCTTTATTAAAGATACCCCTATCATTGGCTAAAAGGTATAGAAAAAGATATTTGTGTATGTTCTGTGTGTGTAAAATGGGTTTACAACGTGAGTTGTAGTCAAATATGTATCGTGCCTTATTTTTAGATAATCTTGCTTTATATTTTCAAAGGTTTTCTTGGAAATGTGATAAGGGTCTTTCATTTTAAAATACGAAGTTCATACCTGATCTTCTGGAATTGTTCTTGGGTTTCCAAGAAGAGTCCATTCTCTTTTTTTTCTTATCTTCTATTAAGTGAAAACTATCGAAACAAATGGATGTGATGCTTAGTGATCTTTAACGGTATTGGATGTAAGGGATAAATCAGTCCTTTAAGCTGTAAATTTCCCAGCCATTTAAAATGACCCAAGAAATATATTATAAGTGCTGTGACTGGTTATGACTGCTGTTTGATTAAGTGAACCTAGGAAATTTTCTTTCCTCTTTAACATATTTTATCCTGATGAATAAACCGGATCGAAGGAAGTGTTTCCATTTTAGACCACTCTTGGTAAGAGAGAGAGAAACCCCCCCCACACCAGATTTAGTACTCTCACTTCACTTTGGAGATGATGCTCCAGAGACAGGAAAGGTGCAGATTTGAATATTTGTTTTATCACCTTCCACAGCATCTTTCCTTGTTCTGAAAATACACACACACACACACACACACACACAAACACACACATATACACACACACACAGTGTGTGTGTGTGTGTGTGTGTGTGTGTGTGTGTGTGTGGCAGCTGGTTTGACAAACAGGTGCTGTGCGATCCAACAGTTGTGTAGGTGTGTTTAGCCTGGTTGAAAAGGGCATTTCCAAAGAGCTGTTAGTTCCACGGTTTCACCAAAGAGAAAAGACAATGAAATGCACATGTAAAGATGGAAGGACTCATTGCCACGGTCCCTTCCGTGGGAGACGTCTCGATGATTCCTGCAGTTTTTACGCTGTTTTTTTTTTTTTCCAAATTATTTTCCTTTGTTTGACGAAGGGTGGGAAACCGTTCAAGCTTCAGAAACAAAATATTTGATGGGGGAAAAAAAAATCACCTATTCTCTTTTGGAATCACTTCTAGTAGCTTTCTTATTGTACAGTCTTAACTGAAGGTCACAAGTGTCATTTTGTGTGTACTTCGCCTATTTCAGCTCATATTTCTTTGTGATGTATCTTTTGCACATTATGGAGGAAGGAATTTTTTTCCCCCTTTGGTTTGTTTAAGAAGCACATACATAGAGGGGTGTGGAGATGCATACACTTAAGGGAGAAAAATGGAAACCTTTTGTCTTTGATAAGCTTTTTCCATATTGATCTTAAGTGGAAAAACTTTAAATCTGCTATTTCATTATAGAAATTGCATTTCTTTCCTTAAAGCTTTGAGTATTTAATAGATGTATATCATTTTCTATATCTTGGTTTGCTGGTATAAATCTTTTTAAAACAGGAATTGTTAATATGTGGGAAATACTGGTAATTTAAACCTTGTAGAGCATTTTAAAGAGTGCTAGAGTATATTACATTTCTCTATACCTGTAGCAATTTACGTTTTTGGAGGAGAAAAAAAAACCAACGTGTTTAAGAAACATCAGTGAAAGTATATCTTCTAGTTTTAGAATTAGTATTATTGGTTTGGGTTTAAAACAAAATCTAAACTGACCACCATCTTTTAAAAACTTTTTTTTTTAACCAAGAGTATTTTCCCTGTTTAATGGAAGCAATATTTATTTTACAAGCTACTCAAGTCAGTCTAACAGACGAACTATTAATTTTCAGCAATATTCTTGCAATAATCTATAATGGTTTGAATTCAGACTTTTCAGAGAGGGCTTCACTGCATCGCTTCAGATGGCTTAAAAGAACCCCATATATATACCTTATTTTTCTATACACCTTTCCTACAAGCTTAACCAGTGTAATTAATGCTTTTGTTCTGGCTGCCTCTTTGTTATGCCTTTATTTGCATCGACCATAGCAGCCTATTAAAATAAATCTCGAAAGTTTGAGGATTGCAAGAATCCCCTCCGGTCCCTTCCTTTTCCCAAAAGAACACTTCCCAAAAATGAGGATTGTTAAAAGTGCTGCAGTGAGTCTTCTCTGGGTCCTGGATTTTGCCATTTTTATTTAACTTAGTTATCCTATTTCGATGCTAGCTGCTGTCGAAGGAGGTTTCACGGAAGCAGGCGTTGCCCAGTCCAGTGTGCAGATGCTGAGCACTTGAGATGCGCACGGTGCTGGTGATGGGGGGGGGGCACACACCATGCCAGTCTTCCGTTTCACAAAAATCTCAAATGCTTCAATGGCAAAACAGGTTACCCGGACTCCGAGGGAAAACGAAGCATCATATTTAAAACAGCCATAAGCCTTGAAGCTTAAGGGAACCCAAGCGTCTCTTGCTGAACGAGTGGGTAGGATGGACAAGGGGGAAAAAAATGAGTATGGAGCACCGATGCGTGATATGTTTAAGAGGATGGGGGTTATGCCAAGTTCTGAACCCTGCCCACGTGCAAGAACACGCGTGTGCTATAAAAATCAGCCTGTAGAAGTGATCTGTGCTTTTTTTTTTAAATAAAAAGGTGCAAAGCCTTCCTTACAGAGAGAACCCCCCCCCCAAAGAACTCGATCTTAAAAACAAAACAAAAACAAAAGTGGGAGTGACATGGCAGAGAACGAAGAGGGAGCGATTGCCTTTTAAATCTCAGAAATTGAGTGGAGGGTCTGCTGCAGCGTTAATTGCTTGGGTGGGTGGATGGGTGGGTGGGCTTCCTAATAAATAAAATGAAATAGTAAGGGTGTGCTACCTCTCTGGACAAATCTACCGCAAGGGAATGGCAAAGTCACGCTTTGATCCGTTGGCATCCGCCGAAGAGCACCCAAGATTTTCCCGAAATAGCTAACTTGTTGGCATCTATGCTGTGAGACAAAGAGACAAAGGGCCCCAGTAAAATTTGATAACTGTTTCTTCCGGAGGGGAAGCAAAGAAGGAGAGAAATCAAGTCAATATTTCCTTTTTTTTCTTCCTTTCCAAGAAATACGACCTGCTTTTATGGTGGTATAGGGTGGGGCACTGGGGTGGAGAGTGGTCCTTCCACTTTCTACATACCTGTGTAAAAAGGGTATTTCCACATGCCTCTAAACTATCTTGACTGCGGAGAATGAAGGCGGGGTCCTTCCACATCAGCCGTTGACTTTGTGCCCTACAAACTTAAGTGCAGAAACTCAACGTAACCGGCAGGAACGAAATAAACCGGAGAAGCTTGCAAAAGGAGATGATTTTTATTTATTATTTTTTTTCTCTCTCCCCTTCCCCGCCCTCCCCCTCCCAACCCCCCTGAAAGGCACCCGGGTAACTGTACCACTAAAATGGCAGCACAACGCCATAAAATGGCATCACAACGACTTGAGCTGATTTAGGGCGTTCCCCCTGTTCATTTAGAGAAAGATGCTCTCGCTAGTCCGGATCACGTTGGCTCCAGATTCAAGAAAGAATTCCTTTAAAAAATAAATAAATAAATAAATAAAATAAGAAACAAACAAACAAAAAAAAACTTTTAGAAATCTTGTTGGTGAGGAATGATTCTGGGGGCACCTTGAAATTAGGAGTCTACTTCTGGCATTTCTCAGTCCTGAGAAGGCGCATGGATCAAGGCGATTGAAACTGGTCGGATTTCCTTGAATTAATTTTGATTAGCAGCCTTATAAATCAAACGGTTATCGCTTCTATCATTATTATGGTTTGGCTGGAAAAATCCGAGGAAGTGCTAATTACGCCTGGGCATTTGCCCAAGGATTATATTTTGTGGCCATCCATTCATAAAACACGTATTTGGGTGAAAGTATAATATGAATGCCAGGATGGCTAATCCAGAAGATATGAAGCATTGTTCGCTATCTCTTTGCATTTTTCTCTATACAGAGCGTGGGTTACAGAGTTCTGAGACATTTCACAACCTTTAAAACTCAGATTTCTGCGTTTATCCTCACCCGACGAAGCTAATACTAAAAACATTTAATATCTCAGCTCAGAGCAGTTTATTTCTGAGAAATTTCAGAATGGTCCAGAAATTTTTGAACCAGCTGGAAAGCAACAATGGAACTTTGGTTAATAACTTACTTTGTTCTGATAATATTATCTTATATGGATTTACCCCGAATTTAGCTTCATATTAATCCCAAATTCAGGTCTGGACCATGAATTAAAATGTAAGAAAACCTTTAGCTTTCTAGCCCAATTGTGAATTCTCCATCCCTGGAGGCTTTTAAAAAGAGACGGACATCCATTTGTCTGAAATGGTGTAGGGTCTCCTGCTTAAGCAGGGGGTTGGACTAGAAAGCCTCCAAGATCCCTTCCAACTCTGTTATTTTGTTATTCTGTAGTAGATAAATCCTTTATCTTTCCTTTTTTCCCCTAAATTCCAAGCAGCAAACATAAATGAAGTTTTAAAGTGATTACTGTAGCCCTCAAGCGCTGAGAAAAGTAGAAATTGGGAACATTGGTTAAATATATTTATGTTTTGTCTTTTAAAATGTTTACACAGCTCCTTCTTTGGAATCCCATTCCTTTCGTTTAGAATTATAATGTCTCAGCCCAGAGCTTCTTTCTTCCTCACGAGGGTATTTTTTGTGGGAGAAAATGGAGACGAGAGCGGTAATGTCTGCCACCCGAATTCACAAACAAATAAATAGCCGTCTTATTCTTTTTAGCAGAGTATCAATGCAAAACCAAACACCTGGAGTAAAGTAAAACAAAAGGATTCTAAACAAATCCTTAGCAGGCGTTTGTATGCCCCCCTCACGCACCGTGAACATTGATTTATTGGTTTTATTTATCAAAATCGGTGGGAATGCTGCCTGAACAAAATTACAAGAGGAGGAGGAGAAGGAGGAGACGGAGATGATCAGAGACTGAATAATGTTATCAATTTTGCCTAAGTGAGAGAAGGGAGTTTAATTAGCCAATAAAACAAATCTGTTTTAAGCGTTCTGATCCTACCTTCCTTCCTTCCCGGTCCCACCCTCCAAAAAAGCCCCTTAGGCAGCTGAGATAAAAATCAGTGAATAAAATAAAGGAAACAAAATGGCTTCAGGCGCCATCGAAGAATGTGGTCCAGCAACAGTGCTCACCATTTAGCGCCCCCCTTCCTCCTTTTGCTACACCTTTCCTGCACCTTTCGTGTCCCGTGAAATGGTGATTTCGTGTGCCCAACCAATTCAGAGTGGCCGGTTCCCTTATTCTGAACGATCCGAGCCCTTTTTGGCTGAAACGGACTGCTTTGAATTCAGAGCTTATTCCATATCACCGAAGGCGAACCTTTTTGCGCTCAGCTTTGTCAAAAATTTCGGAAAACGCCCAACTCAATCCCGCTGGCGTCTCATGCACCCCCACCCCCAAACAAAAGAAAAATGATTTTTTTCAAAACATATTCATTTGTTTATTTGGAAAAAAAAATATGGCACACAATGCTGCGTGGTGCCACCTATAATACGACGAAATGTGAAATAATTACAAAAAATGAAACGTGAGTGAAATAACTTAATTTTTCGAAAGGTCTGGAAGGCTGTGTGAGAGCACACTTCTTTTACACACGGCCTCCAAAAATTGCGCACGAGAATGGGGTGCGGTTTTGAGTACAGTCATTGTTGGGTGGTAGTAAATGCTGGCGTGCTACCCAAACTTTCGCGATGTGTCACTTTTGATGTGCGTGTCATGGGTTTGACATCACTGGCTTCTACAGTAGCAGGATTAAGTTGAGGAGTCTTAATAGGTTGCAGCCATTCATTTAGTGACTCTTTGAAGATACAATGTCATAGAAAATAGTGACTTACAACCATCCTACTCTTACAATCAAGAGCCGTGGTGAAGCAGCGATTAGAACTCAGTATTGCAGACTAATTCTGCAGACTGCCAGCAGTTCGACCCTAACCGGCTCAAGAGGTTGGCTCAGCCTTCCATCCTTCCGAGGTCGGTAAAATGAGGACCCAGATTGTTGAGGGCCAATAGGCTGACTCTGTAAACCTATTAGAGAGGTCTGCAAAGCACTGTGAAGTGGAATATAAGTCTTAAGTGCTGTTGCTGTCCTCGCACTTATGACTATTGCAGCATCCTCACGATCACACGATCGAAAGTTGGGTGCTTGGGCAAGTGGCATGTAGGTACAGTGGTTGCAGCATCCCAGGGTCATACAATCACCATTTCAGTTTGCAACAAGCCAAGTCAACCGGGGTGGGGGTGGGGGTGGGGGTGGGAGAATTGGATTTGCTTAATGACCACCCCGATTCACTTAACTGCAGTGATTTGCTTTGCAACCGTGGCCAAAAAGATAGTAAAATTGGTCGCGGCTCAATTAACAACCCGCTTTGCTTAACAATGAAAATTCTGTTCCCAATTGTGGTTGTCAGTCGAAGTCTAACTGTATATTTAAGAGAGCCATCGTAGTGGTCCAACGTCCCTTGGCATATATGTGTCAGGTAACACCCCTAACGAAAGAAAACTCCAAAGCTTGAGTTTCCTCAAAGTTCCATTTTATTAGAGATGTCATATTGGCACATCTGGGAAAACCCGAATCTCAAATCTTTGGGTGGTTTTCCCCACCCAAAGAAAAGTTCAAGTCCCTGTCCCAACGCCCACATGTCCATCACAAGGTCCAATCAACGCACCATCCCAACTGGAGATGCTTCCCAGTTCCTGCTGTCCAGGTGCAGGGCAAGGTGACCTTGACTCTCTGAGAAAGGAATGTTGTTATGACTATATATCACCCAAGCTCATACAATCCCCCCTCCCAGTTTCTCACAGTAGTAAATGTGGCAGGCCTGAAGATCCAACGAACAAGATGGCTTCTGGGCCTGACAGTATGTCTTCCTACGGTCTGACCATTCCGAGGTAAGGGTGTGGCTGAGCATCTGGGAATGAGGTGGGCGAGGCAGTGGGAGATCCCTACCCATCACCCACCCACCCATCCACCAACCCAACCAGGGAGTCATTCCTTGTGCATTGCCTTAGCTGCAGGGTTTCTTGCTCGCACTTCCTGAAAAAGTGGCGCCATCTTCTCCTCTTTTTCTTCCTTAATGGATGCTTTCGTGTTTAGGGTTAGAGCCCGTTGCAGCAAGTAGCGCAGACGTAATCCGTTTATCAGGGGTTTAGGAACGGTTGGGTCCTTTGTAAATGCTGCAAGCGCAAAGTCACAACGAGGGACAACAAAGAGAAGCACCTCAGGTCTGCTAGAAGCCACGTGGATGGAGGGCGCACGATTCTTCCTCGCGGCTCCTGCCCCTCCGTAGTCAAGCGGTTTTTCGGAGTACGTAAACCCAGAGTGACTTGCTCACCATTCTCACATTTTGCGTTTCTCGTCCTGTTTAAGGTCAGCCCCAACATCTCCTCCCTCTCCAGCCTTGTTTGAAACCGACAATTTTATGTCCGCCTGTCTCTTCCACATCATCTGGCTTCAAACAGCAGAAGCCATATATAATCGGTGGAGCACATTACACGACTGAAGAGAGCAAGCCACACACATCCTTTTCTCTGGGTTGCCTGGAGAAGGCTGCAGCTTCATATGCAACCTTGATGGCTTCCTTCGCGAGCTTGCAACCATGCAGCGCAACATGCACCATAGTCCTTGGCTTACGACCACAATGGAGCCCAAAATTTCTGTTGCTGAGCGAGGCATTGGTTAAGGGAGTTGTGTCCCATTTTACGACCTTTTTGCCACAGTTGAAGCGAATCACTACAGTTGTTCAGCGAGCGACACGAATCTCCATTGACTTGGACGACTATGTGTCTGAAACGGTCTAGGGTTTCCTGCCTGAGCAGGGGGTTGGACTAGAAGACCTCCAAGGTCCCTTCCAACTCTGATATTCTGCTCTGTTATTCTGGCTTTGCTTGTCAGAAGCCAGATGGAAAAGTTACACAGATGGTAATCACATGACCCTGGGGCAGTGCAACTCTCCTAAATCACGCCAGTTACCGAGCACCTGGATTATGACCATATAACCATGGAGATGCTGTAACGGTCATAAATGGGGAAAACGTCATCCGTCCCTTTTTTCAGTCCTGTTGGAACTTCGAACGGTCATAAACGAATGGTTGTAACTCAAGGACTACCAGTACGGAACCACTGTAAGTTGATAAGGGGTAGCCTCAAAGCCTGGCTTGATGTGATGAGAATCCTTGGGATAGCAATAGCAGTAGCACTTAGATTTGTATACCGCTTCATAGTGCTTTTTACAGCCCTCCCTAAGTGGTGTACAGTGTTAGCCTCTTGCCCCCAACAATCTGGGTCCTCTTTTTACCCACCTCGGAAGGATGGAAGGCCGAGTCCACCTTGAGCCTGGTGAGATTCGAACTGCCAAATTGCAGGCAGCCGGCAGTCAGCAGGAGGCGCCTGCAGTACTGCACTCTAACCACTGCGCCACTGCGGCTCATATCATATTTTTCATATTTTTCGCCTTTATTTCCCCCTTCCACCCTCGTTCTCTTCCTTCTCTCCTTCCCTGCTTCAAGGCAAGTCATATTTCCCTATTCTGACCAAACTTAGCCAGCAGCCATTTAGCCGCCTGAGCGCTCTGCCAGAGAAAACGGGCTCCCAAGCTCCCATTTTCAGCTGCGACGGCCTCCTGCAACCCTCTGCCAGCAAAAATGGAGCTGGGGAGGGCCGCCCACGGCCTTCCCAAGCTCTGTTTTCCCTGGCAGAGGCACTGTGGACCGGTCCTTCGCTGTTTCCAGGGTGGTCCCGCGAGCCAGATCTAAACACCCCCGCAGGACGGGATCCAGCCCCCGGACTCTGAGTTTGACACCTCTGCTTTAGAGCAACGTCAATCCACGATTACACCTGTCCGTTGGCTTCACCCTCAGCAGTTTAGTTATAGCCTTATGTCTTGCGTGTATCACAGATATATATATATTTTTGATACCCTCCTCGCATTGCAGTTGTAGAGATCCCTTGCAAAAACCAGCGAGCATAATTTTTCTTTTGTTTCGCCCACTGCTATACTGCCCTGCTTTGGAAAATGCTGCTGTGAGCCTCAGGAAGGAAGGAAGGAAGGAAGGAAGGAAGGAAGGAAGGAAGGAAGGAGCTGTGGTGGCGCAGAGGCTAGAATGCAGTACTGCGGGCTACTTCTGCTGCCTGCCGGCTGCCTGCAATTTGACAGTTCAAATCCCACCAGGCTCAAGGTTGACTCAGCCTTCCGTCCTTCCGAGGTGGGTAAAATGAGGACCCAGCTTGATGTGGGCAAGAGGCTGACTCTCTAAACTGCTTAGAGAGGGCTGCAAAGCACTATAAAGCGGTATATAAGTCTAAGTGCTATTGCTATGTCAAACAGTGGGTTGGCTCTGCACGCTGGGATCCTGTCCACTCTTGCTCCACTATGTCCTTCCCTTCCCTTTAAAATAGTCTCCTACACAGCTTCTGCCCGTCTCGTGGCTCAGGCGGTCCGAGTGCTAGAAGAAGTAGGAGATGCAGGCAAAGTTTGTAACCCAGTTGTTATCCTGCAGGTGTAACAAGTAGCCAGCACCAAACTTATTGTAACACCCTGTAGGTGCTTAACATCTGGATGCCCCCCAAGATGCAAACAAGCTCTCCTTTTTGGATTGACCTAGATCAGTGTTTCTCAACCTTGGTAGCTTGAAGATGGGTGGACTTCAACTCCCAGAATCCCCCAGCCAGCAGCGCTGGCTGGGGGATTCTGGGAGTTGAAGTCCACCCATCTTCAAGCTTCCAAGGTTGAGAAACACTGACCTAGATTTTTTTCTCACAGGCACAGCCTGCATTTCCAGTGGTGCAACTGACATTCCTAAAAATGCCAGTTTTCTCAGCTTGGTTTTCCGCGCCATAACAGGCGGAAGCGAGTTGTTGGTTATTTTTTAACTCGAGAATCTTGCGATGCTAAAGAAAACGACCCTTTCCAGGAGAGTCTTCAAACCTGACTCTGCCGATTGACCTGGGGGTCCCGATGGAGCCATTCCATACTGGAGGTGGTTGTAAACCGAAAGAAAATTCCACCTCCACCTCATTTGTATTTTGCTTGCTACCTTACCCATCTTTGTTAATTTTAACGTTACCATCCATCGTTTTAATATTTTAATGTCTTGCATTGGTGTTTTTACCTTGTAAGCTGACCACCTGTTGGCAAAATGAGTGGCATATGAATTAGGTCGGTAGATGGATGGATGGATGGATGGATGGATGAATGGATGATAGTGATGATAGATAGGTGATAGAAGGAAGAAGAGAGAGCGTTAAAGAGATGGAGGATAGATGATAATGGTGATAGATCTATATTTATAGATAGATAGATAGATAGATAGATAGATAGATAGATAGATAGATAGATATGGATGGATGGATGGATGGATGGATGGATGGATGGATGGATGGATAGATAGATAGATAGATAGATAGATAGATAGATAGAAAAGGATCCTAATCAAATCTGGACTTCACATTTCTCTTCGCAGTTGTAAAACCTTGCTTTAAAAGATTTTCGTAGGAATTATTTGACTTATTCTACAGATGTGACTCGACAATGCATAGCAATAGACAACTAGTAACTGACACACATTTTTTTTCCCTTTAAAAAATTGGGCATAAAAAGCATATTTACTGTCTAATTCTAACTGAGGGTCCATTTATTTCCCGGGTGATAGTCTATAGCCTCTTCAGAACCTTTTCAGATGTCATTGGGAAGGCAAGCAACTCATCTGCATTTTAATAAACCCGAAAGAGAAATACCGTCACGTCAAAATCGGGGCGTTTCTTTTCCAAGGACGCTTCAGATTCTTCCCCTCTCATCAGACCCTGCTGACCTTTTCGAGAATGACCTTTTCAGGATGCCCGTCCAGCAAAACGCTTCAATGTCTCGGTAGCTCTGGGCTTCCTTTTTAATTTTGTTCGATTTCCTAAAGATTTGGGAGCCAAGCAGACCAACACATAAGGAACCGCATACCTCATACGGCTCATTTTATTTGCATGCATTTTACAGAGTACAGATATAATTAGATGAAAAGAGCCTTGATAGTACAGGGGTTTAGTGCACCCTGTAATTAACACAGCTGCCTGCAATTTCTGCTGGTTCGAATCTCTCCAAGGCTCAAGGTTGACTCAGCCTTCCATCCTTTCTAAGGTAGGTAAATTGAGGACCCAGTTTGTGGGGGCAATAAGCTGACTTTGTATAAAAAAACATACAAAAGAATGAAGGCTATTGCTTAACGCATTGTAAGCCGCCCTGAGTCTCCGGAGAAGGGCGGCATATAAATCAAATTAATATATATATAAATATATATATATTAATATATATATTAATATATATATATATATAATCAGGGGAAGCACCTCTTACTACACTAGCTGGCTACCTATGGTTGAATTAGCATTCAGATACGCGCATAAAGAAGAATGCTGAAGACTTAAAAGCCCCATCAAAACAATGCAGAGACGGATCGTCCCCACCCTGTGAATCTAAAATTTAAACCCAGTTATTCTGGATGGCTTTGCCTTTTTCTAAATACTGTTGAGAGTGGCCTGTTGCCTATGGCTAAAGAGGAAATGCATCCCCAGCAAATGAAAACAAAGAGAGAAGTGTTTGTTTGAAGAAATCATCTATCCGTGGTGCGGATTGAAAGATAATTGCAGCAATTGCTCTTAAAAAGGCCATAAATCTTGCTATAATGGGAAAATTGCACTCTGGTGAACCAGTGTGACTGAGCGGTGTCGACTGGGAGATTTTAAAGGCTTTGCTCTCTGGATAGACACCTGTTGTTGTTTCTTTATTTTTATTTTTGTAAAGAGACACTCACGTTCATTTGCTCTGTGTCATCCTATCAAAGTGACGGCAAATATTTATTAATTCAGAAAATGCCTAACTTTGACTCTGCTGGCATCTTCACCCCGCCCCCCCCTTCCAAAAAAGGAGAAACGGTTCTTTATATATTCATTTATTTTTATTTTTTATTTTTTTAAAAATGTAGTTCAATCATGTGTGGTGCTATGGACAGGTAGTCCTCAACTTACAACAGTGACTGTTCGAAGTTACAACGGCACTGAAAAAAGTGACCGCAATTGAGCCCAAAATTTCTGTTGCTAAGTGAAAAATTTGTTAAGTGAATTTTGCCCCATTTTACGACCTTTCTTACCACCGCTTTTTAAGCAAGGCACTACAGTTGTTCAGTTAGTAATGCGGTTGTTAAGCGAAGCTGGCTTCCTCCGTTGACTTTGCTCATCAGAAAGTCCAAAAAAAAAAAAGTGATCATGTGACTCCATGATACCGCAACAGTCATCACAATACGAACCCGTTGCTCAGCGCGTGGATTTTGATCACTTGACCATGGGAGGCCGCGACGATTGTAAGAGTGAAAAACAGTCATAAGTCACTTTTTTTCAGCTCTGTTGTGACTTCAGACGGTCACTAAACAAATGGTTGTAAATCGAGGATTACCGCTATTCTTCCATCCGATGGATGAGAAGGACGAAAAGTGTTCGCGAGATCATTTTTGTTATTTTTGTTGATTCTGCTTTTTGGAATTTACGAGCTCTCAGCAAACCATACTGAGGTTTTATGGAGATTCTCCATCATCCAGATCACGGTTGTCCCAAATGTGCCTTTTTCCCAAGAGGCAACTGGACTTTCTGGTTTTTTCTTGGAAGACGTTTCGTTGCTCATCCAAGAAGCTTCTTCAGCTCTTGAGACTTGAAGAAGCTTCGGAGATGAGAAGTGAATCATCTTCAAAGAAAAAAACAGAAAGTCCAGTTGCCTGTTGAAAAAAAAAGCACTTTTGGGATATATTGAGGCTTGTTGTGTTTGCATTTTTGTTTTTTTTAGTTTTTATAAAAATATCAAATCAATGCGTGAACAGTGCGGCACATGGGTGTCATACATTCTAATACAAATTAAACTAATCAAGTTAATCATAATCGTTACATTCAAACCGCTTATATATTTCTAATAATAATACATACTCATATTAAGTTATAGTCTATTGTTGTTCAATTACTCCACATGTTCTCTTGTTATTACTTTCATTTTGTGATATAAAAACGTATACACTAATATTCCCCCTTTTCTTATTTCTATCATTTAGTCTAGCTTTTAATCCTGTCACTCTTTGTTATTAGACTTTTTTTTTCTTTCTTATCTAACGTCTAATCATGTTGCCTACTTAAAAAAAAAAAAGAAATGAAAGTTTGCATTTACATTTTGTAGGAGGAGTCCAGAAATGCCATAGGATTTTAGTTTTAGAAGTAATTTGTCGTGTACCACTGAATCAAAAGCTTTACAGAAGTCTATGTAAACTGCGTCTATTGCTTTGCCCTGATCGAGATGTTAGTCCATATGTTTGTGCAATGTAGTAGTTGTAGATTAGAGGATATTTTTTTTCTGAAACCGAATTGTTTGTTAGAAAGTAGGTTGTTTGTCTCTAGGTGTAGGGTAATGGTTAATGATTGATTCCATGACTTTGCAGGTGACGCAACATAAAGAGATTGGTCTGTAATTTTCAACTTGGAAAACAATCCCCATCTAAATTACCCAGCTTAAATCTTGTCATATCATTTCTAAAGCTATAGTATTTTTTTTTTAAATGTTATTTTCTCAAATCTCCTTTCCAGGGAGCTCATGGATCAACAGTTCTTTGTCAGATCTGGTACTTTGGTGTGAGGAGTCCTTGCTGCCCTTTGAGCTTGGTTGACTCAAAGCTGCATCTTCAAAAGGCAACTGGACTTTTGTTTCTTCCTTGAAGGCGTTTCGCTTCTCATCGAAGAAGCTTCTTCAAGAACGTCTTCGAGGAAAAATAAAGAAAGTCCAGTTTTGAAAGTCCAGAACCTTTGGTTCTGAATTTTTCTGACACACACACACACCTTCTAATAGTGCAGGGGCCTTCAACCTTGGGAACTTTAAGACTTGTGGACTTCAACTCCCATTAACTCCCCCCGTTACAATGGCAGCCGAAGCAAGCAAGCAATATAGAGGCGGAGGCTGACATTTGGTCCCCCTGCAGAAGCTTTGCTGGCTGAGGAATTCTGGGAGTTGAAGTCCACAAGTCTTAAAGTTCCCAAGGTTGAAGACCCCCTATAATAGCGGGTGTGACAAACTGAATCGTCTCCGAAGCGTTGGGAGTTGTGAATTCCTTCCTTTGCTTTTACTCTTATCCACTGCAGAGTAAGGGATAAATTGCCTGTCATGTAGAGTGGTAATTTGGCCCTCTTTCTGACACTTTGAAGGCTATGAATAGGATTGCCAAGAAAATCTTAGCTCTGCTGCAGTAAATTAGCATCTTTAGGCCGCAAAGCTTCACTCCAACTCAGCGGCAGGGAAGAAGGAGGAGACTTGAAGCAGGTAGTGGATTAATCATAAGAGCGATATGAAAAAGGGGAGTGTGACCACGGGTGGTTAAAAGAGAGATCTGAGGACCGTAAGAAGAAGACGTTCAACACAGAAACTTTGCAAGCGCAGCTCTCAAATTCCGGTGACCGATTGCTTTGTAAAACACCGAGTGGCTGGATTGAAATAACAATCAGATTAGAAAGTCCGATAACGTTAGGATTTCAAGTCACGAGCAACGTATGAAACATGATCCTGAATTATATATATAAGCTATGCTACTGAAAGTAGGTAAATGGGAAGTGAGTCTTGGAAAGTACCAGCACTCGGAGGAAGTGGGGAATGTAGGGTTTGTTTGAACGCTTGCATTTTTAAGCTTCTGGATGACACCCAGGTTATTGAGGCCAGGTGTGGAACCTTATTTCCCCCCCCCAAAAATCCCCCCAAATTCCAAAAGCGAATTTAGGGCGTGTCAAAATTTTTCAACTTTTCAATTTCCGAACATTAGGGGTGCTCAAAAGCGGTGACCTGCCTTGGGAATTGTAAAGATATTTTATTAGAATAGAATAACAGAGTTGGAAGGGAGCTTGGAGGTCTTCTAGTCCAACCCCCTGCTCAGGCAGGAAACCCTATTTCATTTCAGACAAATGGTTGTCCATCTCTCCTTAAAAACTTCCAGTGTTGGTTACTTTCATATAATTGAGACGGTGCTTGGTAAGTAACTACATCAATACCATAACTTTTTTAACATTTTGTTTGTTTCACTCCATTGCGTGCTGCTTCTTAGGGACGGGACAGACTGTCCATCTGCAGCTGCAGAGAAGATGTAGGACAAGGGGTCTCCAACCTTGGCAACTTGAAGACTTGTGGACTTCGACTCCCAGAGTTCCTTAGTCAACAAAGTTGAATTCTGGGAGTTGAAGTCCACAAGTCTTCAAGTAGCCAAGGTTGGAGACTGTTAATCAGGGGTGGGTTCTAAATTTTTTTACTACTGGTTCTGTGGGTGTGGCTTATTTTGTGGGCGTGGCTTGGTGTGGGGGGTAATGTGACTGGGTGGGCGTGGCCAACCTCTTTTTTTTAAACTTTTAAAAGCATTTTTTCTACAACCTTAAGAGGTTGCAGAAAAAAAAGCTTTTAGAAGCCTCTGACGATCAGGCCACTCAGCTGGGATCGCCAGAGGCTTTTAAAGGCATTTTTTTCCCTACAACCTCTTCAGCCGAAGAGGTAGCAGAAAAAATGCTTTCAGAAGTCCCTGATGATCCCAGCTGAGCCGCGCGATCATCAGAGGCTTTTTTTTTTTTACTTTTAAAAGCATTTTTTTGGCCGAAGATGTTGTAGAAAAAATGCTTTTAAAAGTAAAAAAAAAAAAAAAGCCTCTGATGAGGTGGGCGGGGTAAGCAAGTGGGGACCGGGCCAGGGACCCGGTCCAAGCTAAATTGGCGCTAGGTAAGAGTCAGCGGAATTCATGGGGGAACGGACATGGGTCTCTTGTGCCTGCATAATGATTCCAAACCAACGACATTTTTAACCCTACCCTCCACCTCAAACTGCTCATCCTTCAGGAGATTAAATTACGATGAGCCTCTCTCCTTATTACAGTTTCCTTAAGAAGCTGTTGAGGAGCCTCAAGTTGTATCTTAAACAGAGATGGAAAATGACGCTGATAATTTTTGAAAAATCTAATCCAGCTCCAACCTTTAAATATTTTAAAAGTTGAATGTTGCAGCTGTGTTACTTTTGGTTCTATAATAGGTGAAGAGCATCATTCACTTTTCTGCTTTTCGGATATTTTTACTGTAAGCTTAATGGCTTACAATGTCAGCTAAATTTTACAATATCCCCCATGATCTCTGGTTATGCTGGTTAATCCTTCCTTCCTTCCTTCCTTCCTTCCTTCCTTCCTTCCTTCCTTCCTTCTTTTCTTCCCTCCCTCCCTCCCTCCCTCCCTCCCTCCCTCCCTATGACTGCCTGCTCTCTAGGAGACTGGTGGGTAACAAGCATTTACAAAAATGGATACAAAGCAGTGGTGAAATCCAATTTTTTTACTACCGGTTCTGTGGGTGTGGCTTGGTGGGTGTGGCTTGGGCATGGCAGGGGAAGGATTCTCCAAAATCTCCATTCCCACCCCACTCCAGGGAAAGGATACTGCAAAATCCCCATTCCCTTCCCACTCCTAGGGTAAGGATACTGCAAAATCTCTATTCCCAGCCCACTCTGGGGCCAGCCAGAGGTGGCATTTGCCGGTTCTCCAAACTACTCAAAATTTCCGCTATTCTCTCTTCTCTGCTTCCCGAGTCCCAATTGATCGGGAGGATATGGGGATTTTGCAGTAACCTTTCCCAGAAATGTAAGTGAGTGGGCCGGGGACCAGTTCGGGGGCGTGGCCAGCCAATGTTATTACCGGTTCTCCGAACTATTACAAATTTTTACTACCGGTTCTTGCGAACCGGTGCGAACCGAGAGCAACCCACCACTGGAAACATCTACCAAAACGGGAACAGTTTTGAGTGTCCCTAATATGCTCTCAAAATCTCAGTGTGTTTTCTAACCAAGGGTGGGGGTTGTGATCTAGCCAAGGTAAAAAGAGTGTTGTGGACCAGGGGGTCTCCAACCTTGGCAACTTTAAAGACTTGTGGACTTCAACTCCCAGAATTCCTCAGCCAGCTTTGCTTTGTGGTGTATCCCATTATGTATATCCCTGGATGTATCCCGCTACAACCCTCTCTGGACAGTGGTGGGATTCAAGTTTACTACCAGTTCTGTGGGCATGGCTTGGTGGGTGTGGCAGGGGAAGGATTCTGTAAAATCTCCATTCCCTCCCCAATCCAGGGGAAGGTTACTGCAAAATCCCCATTTCCTCCCGATCAGCTGGGACTCAGGAGGCAGAGAATAGATGGGGGCAGGGCCAGTCAGAGGTGGTATTTACTGGTTCTCCAAACCAGTCAAAATTCCCGCTACCAGTTCTCCAGAACTGGTCAGAACCTGCTGAAACCCACCTCTGTCTCTCTACGACTGGGCTGCAGCCGTCCATCTTTTGATTTATTAAAAAAATGCCCGTGGCATCTACATTTATTTATTTTATTTCGATACCGCCCTTCTCCTGCGGGACATGGGCCTCAGAGGCGCATTGTTAGCCATGCAAGTTATGTTGAGACAAATTTCCATTCATTAAAAAAATAATAATAATTAAGAATGGAACTTGGTATGGCAGGAAGCTTGCCGTGTGTGCCAAGGAAACCTATTGATAGGCGTATTATCACATCTGCATGCCTCTCGATGGGAGCCCCAGAGGCCCAGGAGAGAGTTAACAATTGTCAGTGACCACAAAGAGTCGTATTTCCTGGCCCTTTGTTCATATTATTATGGAAAAACAAAAAAGCTGTGATTTGATGCTAATGCCTTATTCTACTGCAACAGTCCAATGTTGCTTCTTCTTTTTTTTCTTTTCCCTACCTTTCCTCACTTCTCTTTCCCCTTTCCCATCCCTCCTCATTGCTCTTTGATTTACTTTCGTATTTTATAATACTTAACAACTTAATAAAAAAATGTTTGGAATACAAAAAAAAAAAAAAGAGAGAGAGTCATGTTTCCTAGCAGAAATTTGTGCTTTTAAGATAAAAATCCTTCAGTCAACGTCGTTCCTAAATCTGCTTCTGGAAGGAATACAGATAGTCCTCGACTTACAACCATTCCTTTAGTGACCGTCCGAAGTAACAGCGACGCTGAAAAAAGTAATTCGTGACAGCTTTCCACATCTCCATAGTCACGTGATCAAAATTCGGATGCTTGGCAACTGGCATGGACTTATGACAGTTGCAATGTCCCAGGGTCACGCGATCACCTTTTGTGACATTCAAGACAAGCAAATCAACAGGGAAGGCAAATTATTTAGCGACGGTGTTAACTAGCTTAACAATTGCAAGTGGTTCGCTTAACAACTTTTACACTTAAAAGTTGTAAAATGGGACAAAAGCCTACTTAAACAAGTGTTTTGAGTAGCAGTGGAGATTCTGGGCTCAGTTGTGGTTCATATGTTGAGGACTGCCTGTATTGGAGCCGCGGTGGCGCAGTGGTCAGAGTGCAGTACTGCAGGCTACTTCTGCTGACTGCCGGCTGCCAGCAGTTTGGCAGATCGAATCTCACCAGGTTCAAGGTTGACTCAGCCTTCCATCCTTCCAAGCTGGGTAAAATGAGGACCCAGATTGTTGGGGGCAAGAGGCTGACTCTGTAAACCGCTTAGAGAGGGCTGTAAAAGAGCTGTGAAGCGGTATATAAGTCTAAGTGCTATTGCTATTTTCCTTCCTTCCTTCCTTCCTTCCTTCCTTCCTTCCTTCCTTCCTTCCTTCCTTCCTCCCTCCCTCCCTCCCTCCCTCCCTCCCTCCCTCCCTCCCTCCCTTCCTTCCTGACTCTGCCGATTGTCAGCAGTTCAATCTTGACCAACTCAAGGTTGACTCAGCCTTCCCATCCTTCCGAGGTGGGTAAAATGAGGACCCAGATTGTTGGGGGCGATAGGCTGACTCTGTAAACCGCTTAGAGAGGGCTGTAAAAGAGCTGTGTAGCGGTATATAAGTCTAAGGGCTATTGCTATTGGCATCTTTGTTGTTCTGCTTTAATGAGATTCACACATGGGAAATGGAACAACAGCAGCAACTGGAAAAAAAAAAAAGCTGGAGCTCAGAATTGATCATAACAAGCCTCACAATTCTTTGCCTTCAGCCACAATGAGTTTGCATTTTGGATTTGTTGCACCTGAATCCAGCTCATCGGCAACTGCGTTCAGTCTGACTCTTCTTTTTAAGCATTTCTTCCTTAGTCTGGTAACGGGGCTTTTTTTTCCAACAAGATTTTTTTTTTTAAATCAATTTTGTTATTCTCCAAGGTGGGGACCGGTTTTCTTGCAGATGTTTCATGACCCAACTAGGTAACATCATCAGCGCTAGAATTTAGAATCACAGAGCTTGCTGATACCGTCCCTTGTAAAACGGGAAAGGGGAACAATAAGCTCATCCAGCCGTCTCAGAATACAGAATAACAGAATTGGAAGGGACTCTGGAGGTCTTCTAGTCCAACCTTTGGCTCAACCAGGAGCCCCTGTAGAATTGGTTTGAGGGCTCAGTTTTTATAAAATTCTTTCCCCAGGTGTGACGTATTAACAATCCAGAGCGAAGAAAATTAAGGATCGTTTGGAATTTGGAATTATAATTCTGATCAGGATTTATAACTGATTTTGTTATAAATCTGTTTGTATGTACACTGTGAGATAAATTTCATTTCTGTGTCCAATCACACATGGCCAATAAAGAGTTCTGTTCTGTTCTGTTCTGTTCTGTTCATTTTATTCTGTTCTGTTCTGTTCTGTTCTGTTCTGTTCTCTTCCGTTCCGTTCCGTTCTGTTCTACCCTACCCTACCCTACCCTACCCTACCCTACCCTACCCTACCCTACCCTACGCTACCCTACGCTACCCTACCCTACCCGACTCTACTCTACTCGGTAAAATGTTAGTTATGACTGTTTCTAGCTTCAGCAATATAGTCCATCCATTTGCTCTCTGACAGTTATAGAATAGAATAGAATACTTTATTGGCCAAGTATGATTGAACACACAAGGAATTTGTCTCTGGTGCATTTTTATATGTTATATTTTATAAGTTATATGTTTTTGCCAGTGGAGAAATCTAAAATTTGTTACTACCAGTTCTGTGCGCGTGGCTTGGTGGATGGGTGGGTAATGTGACTGGGTGGGCATGGCCAATTTTTTAAAAAAACTTTTAAAACCATTTTTTCTACAACCTCTTCGGCGAAGAGGTTGTAAAAAAATGCTTTCAAAAGGCTCTGTCGATCCCAGCTGAGTTGCCTGATCAGCAGTGGCTATTTATCTTTTAAATGCCTCTGACGATCAGGCAACTCAGCTTGGATCGTCAGAGACATTTAAAAGAAAAAAAAGGTTTTGTCTTTTAAAAGCCTTTGACGATCCCAGCTGAGCCACGCGATCATCAGAGGCTTTTTTTTTTACTTTTAAAAGCATTTTTTCCGCCGAAGAGGTTGTAGAAAAAATGCTTTTAAAAGTAAAAAAAAAAAAAGCCTCTGATGATTGTGTGGCTCAGCTGGGCATGTGGGGAGGGGGCAGGGATTTTTGCTATCGGTTCTCTGAACCACCTGCCTCCATCGCTACCGGATCAGGCGATCCGGTCCGAACCGGGAGCATTTCACCCCTGAAATGCTGCAATATTTTGCAGATATTTTGCAGATATTTGTACATCCTTGGCTGAACCATTCTCTTCCAGTTTTTAAATTTATTTAACATGGTTAGGCAGACTTATTCTCTTTGTTCATCGGCCGCCCTCCTGCTTTTCATCAGGGCTCTTGTAAGTAGTTGGAGGGAGGAAGCAGAATCCAAGTCCAGGAATAAGAGAAAATGAAATCAGGACTCAACTGCCAAGAGTTCATACCGTTCAGTTGTGTACTTTATTGAAAGGAGACTAATGAACTTCAGTGCCCACATTCAGCTTATTGGCATTTTCCTCTTTTTTTCCCCCCTCAAGTTCAAGAACGTTCTCTTTGAAGCAAACGGGAGCTGAAAGTTGTTTGACCTTACAAGCAGAGCTTACACCAACTCCGTAGGAAGTGCCAAATGTCCTTTCCGAGCTAAGCTGATTTTTAATGGAAATTGTACTTTTCCTTACAGGGATTCCTGAAAAATGAAAAGGATAATGCTTTGCTGTCTGCCATTGAAGAGTCCAGGAAACGGGTAAGTATTGAAAGTACTGTAAAAGAATGTCTGTCCATCCATCCATCCGTCCATCCATCCATCTGCCTATCCATCCATCTGTCCATCCATCCATCCATCCATCCATCCATTTATTTATCTGTTTGTCCACCCACCTACCCATCAACCCATCCATTTATCTGCCTATCTATCTATCCATCCACCCACCCACCCATCCATCCATTTATCTGTCTGTCTGTCTGTCTGTCCGTCCGTCCGTCCGTCCGTCCGTCCATCCATCCACCCATCCACCCACCCACCCATCCATCCATCCATCTGTCTATCCATCCCTCCGTCCCTTCCGAGGTGGGTAAAATGAGGATCCAGATTGTTGGGGGCAAGAGGCTGATTCCGTAAGCCACTTAGAGAGGGCTGTAAAACACTGTGAAGTGATATATAAGTCTTAAGTGCTATTACTATTGCCTTGTAACTTTGAATGGTCACTAAATGAATGGTTGTATATACGTCAAGGAATGCCTGCACATTGCAGGTTCTAATAAACCTTCATCTCACAAGCTGGAAGTCTTTCTGCCCTTCCTCTACAGGAGGGACCAGCATCTCCTAAGAGGGTTTGGGCCACAACTGAGCTCCCCAATCTGCTGGAGATCTGTAAGAGGTCTTCACCAGAATGAAAAATTTTGGAAAGGAGTTAAGGCAGAGGGAGCGTTTCTTCCTTCCCGGAGGGGAAAAATGGAAATCCACTGACCTTTCTGTTAAATTAATTTTTCTTCCCTAAACTTTTCTTCCAGCCCTGTTTTACTTCACCGTTTCTGCAAGTTTTGCCCGCATACCAGTACTTCAAGCTTATCTTTGAGTTTTATAGTGATCAGAAATGTACTCTTCCAATACCCTCTTTATCTATAAAGCAGGTTCAGATCAGATTAACAGAGTTGGAAGGGACCTTGGAGGTCATCTAGTCCAACCCCCCACCCAAGTAAGAGACTCTACACCATGTCTGACAGATGGCAGTCCAGTCTCTTCTTGAAAGTCTCAAGTGATGAAGCTCCCATAACTTCCAAAGGCAACTTCTGTTCCATGGGTTGATTGTTCTCACTGTCAGAAAGTTCCTACTCATTTCTAGGTTGAATCTCTCCTTGTTCAGTTTCCATCCATTATTCCTTGCCTGGCCTTCGGGTGCTTTGGAAAACAGCTTGACCCCCTTCCTCTCTGTGGCAGCCCCTCCATTATTGGAACACTGCTATCACGTCTCCCCTGGTCCTTCTCTTCACTAGACTTCACTCGGTTTATGCAAAGAAAGTCACAGTTAGCAGGAAGTTAGGCAGAGGTGGTAGGAATTAGGATTTGAGAGACTCCGATTCAAGTTCCTCCGCAGTCATGGAAACTTTCTACGTGCTTTGGATTCGTCATTTTTTTTTCTCTGCCCTGTCTAGTCACAGAGTTATTGTGGGGTAAAATCAGGGATGAAATCCAGCCGGTTCTGACAGGTTCTGGAGAACCGGTAGCGGAAATTTTGAGCAGTTCAGAGAACTGGCAAATACCACCTCTGGCTGGTCCCAGAGTAGGGTGGGAATGGGGATTTTGCAGTATCCTTCCCCCAGGAGTGGGTGTGGGAATGGAGATTTTGCAATATCCTTCCCCCAGGAGTGGGGAGGGAATGGGAATTTTGCAGTATCTTTCCCCTAGGAGTGGGGAGGGAATGGAGATTTTGCAATATCCTTCCCCCAGGAGTGGGGAGGGAATGGAGATTTTGCAATATCCTTCCCCCAGGAGTGGGGAGGGAATGGGAATTTTGCAGTATCCTTCCCCTAGGAGTGGGGAGGGAATGGAGATTTTGCAATATCCTTCCCCCAGGAGTGGGGAGGGAATGGGGATTTTGCAGTGTCCTTCCCCTAGGACTGGGGAGGGAATGGAGATTTTGCAGTATCCTTCCCCTGCCATGCCCACCAAGCCACGCCCACCAAGCCACGCCCACAGAAACGGTAGTAAAAAAAATTGAATTCCACCACTGCCCCTAATCCTTCTCTTCACTAGACTAGACATACCTTGTTCCCATTCATTATACAGTTTAGCCTCCAGACTCCTTATCATTTGTGTTGCTCTTCTCTGCACACTTTCCAGGATCTCAACATCCTTCCCCTGCCACGCCCACCAAGCCACGCCCACAGAACTGGTAGTAAAAAATTTTGAATTTCACCACTGGGTAAAATGAACAGAAATCCCGAGACAAGACCTGCCCAACTACTGGAGGAAAGTTGCAAGATTTAACAAGCAAAGCAGTCTCTAGCAACTTTGTCTGCTTTCCAAACAAACTGATGGCACTGTGCCCCATAAGTCAAATGGCCCTTCAAACTGTTAAATTTGTAATGATAAGAGCAGTCATGTGGAAGGGTGGGAGGGAACGGATACTCTCCTTGGTGAAAGTGTAGCCGTAATAAAATCGAGAGAAACGACATTTAAATGCCTATTTTCGTTGATGATGCCCCTGTGAACGAAATCTCCAAATTTGTCATGTGGTTGTCTGAATTCCTGCATAGCATTCTACTGTAGTTCCGTTGGCAAACCTCTTTTAAGTACAGCCGTCTCCAAGCTGGCATTCCCCAGGATTTGTTAGGACTGCAACTGTCAAAATTGCAATTCTCAGATTTTTAGCCTCGGCACATCTGGAGCTGGCTTTGAGAACATGTGTTTCCTTGGATCCATGCTGAGAACATCAAGACTCTTATCTCTGGCAGGAAATCTGTGCCTTCCCCATTAAAACACTTAATATGACAGTGATGGATTTAGCTTCCGAGGACCTGCAGCTAGTCCTTGACTTACGACCACAATTGAGGCCACAGTTCCCGTTGCTAAGCACGACGGTTGTTAAGTGAGTTTGGCCTCCCCGTTTTATGACTTTTCTTGGCACATTTGTTAAGTGAGTCACTGCAATCGTTAGCTTAGTGACATGGTGGTTAAGTGAATTTGGCTTCCCCATTGACCTTGCTTCGCAAAAGGTGACTGCGGGACTTCAGGATCCTGCAGCCGTCATAAACATGAATCAATTGCGAAGCGTCGGAATTTTGATCATTTAACAGATTAACAGAGTTGGAAGGGACCTTGTAGGTCATCTAGTCCAACCCCCGAGTCCAGTCTCTTCTTGAAAGTCTCCAGTGATGGAGCTTCCACAACTTCTGAAGGCAACTTCTGTTCCATCAGCTGATTATTCTCACTGTCAGAAAGTTCCTCCTTATTTCCAGGTTGAATCTCTCCTTGTTGGGTTTCCATCCATTAATCCTTATCAGGTCTTTGGGTACTTTGGAAAATAGCTTGGCCCCCTCCTCTCTGTGGCATCACCTCATATATTGTAAGACTGCTATCCTGTCTCCCCTGGTCCTTCTCTTCCCTAGACTATCCATGCTCAGTTCCTGCAACCATTCATCGTATGGTTGCTCTTCTCTGCACTCTTTCTAGAGTCTCAACATCTTTTTATAGTGTGGTGACCAAAACTGGATGTAGTACTCTAGGTGTGGTCTTACTAAGGCTTTATAGAGTGGTATTAGTACCTCCTGTTGTGACCCCGACTCCCGAGCCTGTCCTAACAGAGGAAGAGGACTCAGAAGATGATGAGGAGGAACTGATAAGGCCTCCCTCTCCAGGACCCTCCTCTCTGGCAATGCCTCAGGTTCCATCCGAAGGCCAAGAGGAACAGCCTGGGATATGCCAGGAGGAAAGCATACCGGAACAACAACAGATAGGGGGCGAGGATGATGAATCCTGGCTTGATCCCAGGCAGCGGTTTTATGATGAGCAGGAAAGAGAAAACGGATTCATTGGCAAACTACTTGGGCTGCCCCAAAGAAGAGGGGGTCAACTTATTCTCCAAAGCACCTGAGGGCAGGAGAAGAAGCTACGGATGGAAACTAATCAAGGAGAGAAGCAACCTAGAACTAAGGAGAAATTTCCTGACTGTGAGAACAATTAATCAGTGGAACAACTTGCCTCCAGATGTTGTGAATCTTCCACCACTGGAGGTTTTTAAGAAGAGATTGGACAGCCATTTGTCTGAAATGGGATAGGATTCCCTGCCCGGAATGGGACTTTTCGGCTCGGTCTCTTCGCCTTGCCTGTTTTGCCTTGAGGTTTTTGCCTCTGGGTTATTAGCCACAAACTTTTCTCCTCGGCTGGCCCTCCGCCAGTCTTTCGCCCTGGCACAATGGCCACAGCTACTCCCAGGCACTTCGCCGCAACCCATAAACAGAAGGAGGTTTCGTCCAGGGGTGAAATCTAAAATTGGTGTGTGTGTGTGTGTGTGTGGGGGGGTTAATGTGACTGGGTGGGCATGGCCAACTTTTTTTTTTTTTTTTTACTTTTAAAAGCATTTTTTCTACAAACTTAAGAGGTTGCAGAAAAAAAAATGCTTTAAAAAGCCTCTGATGATCAGGCAACTCAGCTGGAATTGCCAGAGGCTTTTAAAGGCATTTCTTTTTCTACAACCTCTTCGGCTGAAGAGGTTGTAGTAAAAATGCTTTTAAAAGCCTCTGATGATCCCAGCTGAGCCACGCGATCATCAGAGGCTTTTTTTTTTACCTTTAAAAGCATTTTTTCAGCCGAAGTGGTTGTAGAAAAAATGCTTTTAAAAGTTAAAAAAAAAACAGCCTCTGATGATTGTGTGGCTCAGCTGGGCATGGGGGAGGGGATGGGGCAGGGATTTTTGCTACCGGTTCTCCGAACCACCCGCCACCATCGCTACCAGATCAGGCGATCCGGTCTGAACCAGGAGCATTTCACCCCTGTTTTCATCCTAGGTTTTTCGACACCTGGGACAGAGGGCCCAACAAATCAGCTAGAAGGGGAAGGAAAGAAGGAACAGCCTTAGTGAAATGGAAGGGAGAAGGGAGGGACTGATTTCTACCCGCAAAACAAGGCGAAGAGACCGAGCCAAAAAGTTCTAGACCCTTTCCTGCCTGAGCAGAGAGTTGGACTAGAAGGTGATTAGGGGACTGGAGGCTAAAACATATGAAGAACGATTGCTGGAATTGGGTATGTCTAGTCTAGTGAAAAGAAAGACAAGGGGTGACATGATAGCAGTCTTCCAATATCTCAGGGGCTGCCACAAAGAAGAGGGAATCAACCAATTCTCCAAAGCACCTGAGGGCAGGACAAGAAGCAATGGGTGGAAACTAATCAAGGAGAGAAGCAACTTAGAACTAAGGAGAAATTTCCCGACAGTTACAACCATCAATCTGTGAAACAACTTGCCTCCAGAAGTTGTAGGTGCTTCCAACACTGGAGGCATTTAAGAAGGGACTGGACAATCAATTGTCTCAAATAGTATAGGATCTCCTGCTTGAGCAGGGGGTTGGACTAGAAGACCTCCAATGTCCCATCTCTGTTATTCTGCAATATTGGTTTCATTTAGCTTGCTTTCTTTGTATGAAATGAGCAAGCATTCATCCTGCCTTCTTCAGCATAAAAGATTAGGCAGCCAGTGATGAGAGAGACCACCGAGCCCCCCAGGAGCTGCTGTCTCTCAGAGAGATGACTGATGTGAAAGAAATGAGTATAGACATCTGGCAGAAGTTTAAAATGGGGCTCAATTCTCCATACTTGAGGGTGGTATATTTTTTTTTCACCCTGCAGAATCTCTTGAATCTCCTCTCTTTTGTCTTTCCACCCCCATTAACTCCCCCAAAACTGTCCTCCCACTTTGGATTTCCAAAGATACGTTGAACCAAACATGATTTTAAAGAAAATGAATAAATTATGAGTAAAAAAAAATTATATATATATCACATTTAGCGTAATTCTACTTTCTGCGGTTTGAAAGCATCAGAGTCCAAGAACCTTGGTTACTGAAAATAGTTTTAATCCATGAAAGCTTGGGGAAAATGCATTAAGAATCTTCTGCAGTTCTTATTTATAGAAAAATTGAGAATGAGACGGAGGGTGAAATCCAAGGTAATAATTTTGTAAGCATGTAGGGAGCAGGGAACATATTTTATGCTGTGTTGGAATTGATGGGCAGTGAGGTTTGGAATTAGGGAGAAGATAAGTGTTAATACCACTTTATAAGGCCTTGGTAAAGCAACGCTTGGAATACTGCATCCAATTTTGGTGGCCACGATGTAAAATATATGTGGAGAGTCTAGAAAGAGTGCAGAGAAGAGCAACAAAGATGATTCGGGGATTGGAGGCTAAAACATATGAAGAACGGTTGCAGGAACTGGGTATGTCTAGTTTAATGGAAAGAAGGACTAGGGGAGACATGATAGCAGTCTTCTAATATCTCAGGGGCTGCCCCAAAGAAGAGGGAGTCAAGCTATTCTCCAAAGCACCTGAGGGCAGGACAAGAAGCGATGGATGGAAACTAATAAAGGAGAGAAGCAACTTAGAACTAAGGAGAAATTTCCTGACAGTTAGAACAATTAATAAGTGGAATAACTTGCCTCCAGAGGTTGTGAATGCTCCAATACTGGATGTTTTTAAGAAGATGTTGGATAACCATTTGTTTGAAGTGGTGGTAGGGTTTCCTGCCTAAGCAGGGGGTTGGACTAGAAGACCTCCAAGGTCCCTTCCAACTTCATTAAATTATAATTATTATTATAAGCACATTTGGGAAACTGGAAACTTAGTCTCCAGTACCTGGTCTCAAAGCCGCTTTTATTCTAAAGGCAACCGGGCTTTCTGATCTTTTTTAAAAAATATATTTCTCATCCAAGAGACTTCTTCAGTTCCAACGAACAGGTGGGGAATTTCATTTCATCCCTCACCAATTAGTTAGAACTGAAGAAGCTTCTTGGATAAGAAGCGAAATGTCCTAAAGAAAAACCAGAAAGTCCCAGTTGCCTTTTAAATAAAATCAGAGTAGTAGCAATTTTATTACAGCCACAGACCCAGCATTGCAACTAAGAAGCATTTAAAAAAAAAAAAAAAAGACAAGATAATATTTAATAATTAGTTGGTGGGTTGGCAGTGGTCGGTCAAAACCTGCCTAATTTTTCAGACAAGTATAACAGACATGTTTGGCTACATTGGAAGAGACTACATTGGACTGATCTGATAACAGCAATTGTACATTAAAAAGATTGGTAGTTTTTCCCAGGTATTTTATCAGGTGAAGGGTTATGAGATGGATCCGTGAATCCATATAGAAGGTACAGTTTAAGAGGACATGAGCTGTAGTTTGACTGCAGGGCAGAGGTGGGATTCAGCCGGTTCTATCCGGTTCAGGCGAAATGGTAGTAACGATTGTGGGATTCTTCGCCCACCCGCCCGGATGTAATGTGTGAGCACTGCGCATGCACAGAGTAGGTGCGTGTGAGCGAAGCACATGCGTGCATGTGCCTGCGCTCACATTTGCGAACCGGTAGGGAAGGTAAGTGAATCCCACCTCTTAATGTTTTATAGATGGCATATGTCACCAGAAAGATTAGCAAAAATAAGATAAATCAGCTAAATGTTGGAAATGTTTTCAATTGCCGGGATCATATTATCATATGTGGTGGACATGTGCGGAAGCAAAAAATTATTGGGTTAGAATACAGGCATGGTTAGAGGAAATGTTGCACCAGCGTATAGAGTTAAAACCAGAGGCATTTTTATTGGGTATATTACCGGAAAAATATAGCAAAGAAGATACATATTTGATTATTCCTATATTAACAGCGGCGAGAATTGCATTTGCACAAAAGTGGAAGGCAGAAAAAAATCCCATCAGAAGGAGAGGTAATAAAGGAAGATTTTAGAATGTGCAGAAATGAATAGGTTAACATTAAGAATAAAAGATAAAGTAGGAATCGGTATATTTCAAGACATGGGGACGATTTTATGTATGGTTAGATAAACTGAAGCATTTTATAGCTTCTTTGTAATTATTAGGCTTTCATTGAAGTTGGGATGATGCTTTTGTTCTTTCCTCTTATCCGTTTCTTCCCAGACCTTTGCCATGGCTGAAGAATATCACCGAGAATCAATGCTGGTGGAGTGGGAACAGGTGAAGCAACGAATCCTTCATACGTTGCTGGCTTCTGGAGAAGACACTCTGGATTTCACCCAGGAAAATGAGGTATTTTAAAATGGGCAAGCTTTGTTTATCCTTCCTGCAATAAAATAATGAAACCACTTATTCTCTGAGCAACTCAGAACTTTACATCGAGAAAAGCTGAATTCTGCTACTGCTAGCATGGAGTCTATTTTTTTCGTGGTTTATTCTGCAGTTTTCTTTATTTTTGTGTGGCCTAGGACTTGGCTTGAGAGAAGCCAGTAACTACTTTCCACCTTTTGAATCCCTTATTCTGTATTACTTCTCTGCTCCTACAAAAAAATCTTTATATCCATTGCCCCTAGACACTTTTTATTATTATTATTAACTTTATTCATTAAATATGAAACTCAAGTCAACTGAACGTTCAAAAATGCATCACAAATACTATTGACTGGTGTTAATGGTTGATACAGGTTGCTGCCAGCGTCCTAGGTATTAACCAAGTACCTTCTTAAGATGTACGATGTTCCAAGTAGCGCAGTTTTTTGCAGTTCCGCTGGTGTTATTGCAGGAAGCTGAAATTTGTTGATGTATCTTATAAAATTCTTGGACATGGTACCAAGCGCCCCGATGACAATGGGTATCACTGTTACATGTTTCATCCATAGCCGTGTAGTTTCGATGGCCAGGTTGTGATATTTCATTATTATTATTATTATTATTATTATTATTATTATTATTATTATTTAATCTTTAGTGAGATTCACAGCCTTTGAGGCTGATTAATAGCTCAGCAGCTCGAGTCCTAACCAAGGACCTAGGAACTGTTAAGGTATCGTCGGAGGATGTAAGATGTAGTAATAATAATAATAATAATAATAATAATAATGATGATGATGATGATGATAATTTACTTTATTCATTAAATATGAAACTCAGTCAACTGAACATTCAAAAATGCATCACAAATACCATTGACTGGTGCTAATGGTTGATATGGGTTGCTGCCAGCATCCTAGGTATCAACCAAGTACCTTCTTAAGATGTACGATGTTCCAAGAAGCTCAGTTTTTTGCAGTTCTGCTGGTGTTATTGCAGGAAGCTGAAATTTGTTCATGTATCTTATAAAATTCTTGGACATGGTACCAAGTGCCCCAATGACAATGGGTATCACTGTTTTTATTATTATTATTATTGTTGTTGTTGTTGTTAAAAAAATAAATACTCCTCCTTTGGCTTGCCCAGACTCACAGCGTACATATCCCTAGTTATAATTTAATTTAATTTAATATTTAAATTTATATACCGCCCTTCTCCCGAAGGACTCAGGGCGGTGAACAGCCAGAAGTAAAAAACATCAAATACAAAATATAAAAACAATTTAAAATGAATTAAACAATTTGGCTCGACAGTTAAAATCCCCCATTAAAATCCAAATTAAAATACACAATTGGAGAGATTAAGCCATAGTTTTTCAATATATATATATATATATATATCTTTCCCCATCTCTATTGTCTATTTAAAATGCTCTTCATTAGAAACGTTTGAGTTCCTTTTTCTGCTTGCTTGCTTGTGGGAATTGGCTAAGAGTCTTCAAAATAGTAACAATCGAATGTCTCAGCGAGTTGCCGGATTTTTGTCCTCTCCCTTCGAGTCTTTTTTTTTTTTTTTTAAATCATGGAAACATTTTCTTTATGGTTCCTGGAAGTGTTCCTCGCTTGGAAATTGTTGTGCTGACGACTCACTGTGTACAGCCGCAAGTAATGGTCCTGGAAAAGTAGGTAGGCTCTCTCCTTACTGCTCTGCAGTGGCTGAGCTTAATGGATTTGGCAAGCTATTTTGGCAAGCTTTCATCTGCTTCTGGGGTTTTGTGAACGGAGGTTTAACCTTCCTTTCAAAATCCTACGATTCTGAGCTTCCTTCCGAGCCGGTCAAACTTGTTGCTTGTCCTCGAAGACCAAATATTCAAAGGTCCCTGCCACGTTGGAAGGCCGTTTTCAGAATCTCAGAGAAAAAGGGATTGGGGGGGGGGGTGAATAGCATCGAGGAAGCCCGCTCTGTTTCGACTCCCCAAATGGTTAAAGAGATTGAAACGGCGATCCGTCATTCTCTCCTCTTTCATTCTCTTCATGCCGTGCCCGCTATGATATTTGGTGTGTCGCTGTGAGAGCATTTAGAAACCCTTGATAGGGATGTTTTGTTCTCGGCTTCAGAGTCAAAAGTCCCAGGAGGTTTGAAGTGAATCTGCTGCGTTAAAAGCCGGTTGTTTTAATTTTTCCATTGCAAATTTTGCACTTCTAACCCTTTTGCAGAAAAAAAAAGAGAGAGAGAGAGAGAAAGGTTCTTATCCTTCAGATATAATAAGGCTTTAATTGATACCTCGGATTCGGAAAAAAAATCAGCTGAAAAGCACGGATCCAAACCCTGCAGGAGGTAGGTCAGCAAGGGAGCCAATTTCCAAGCTTTGGATGGTTTTTTTTTTTAAAAAAAAAATACCCCACACATTACACTTAAATAAAGTCAATTACCAAGATGGTCTTTGTAGTTCAAAGAAAGCAACCTACAGATCCTGCCTCCTTTTGAAGTTTGCACAGCTTCCTAAACGGAAGGGCGTACTAGCTGGTTAAAAGGGAAAAAATACCCGTGACTTATTTTAACTTAAACTGTACAATCTAATAATGCACAGATCAAGAATCCCTTTCTTGGATCTGCTGGTTTTTCACTTTCCTCCAATCGTCTTCCTCGTTTGTCCTCTTCTTACCTTTTTTTTTTTTTTTGGTAATATCGACAGTCCTCGGCTTACGAGCACAATGGGAGCCCGACGTTTATGGTCGCTAAGCGAGACAGCTGTTAAGTAAACTTTTTGCCCCGTTTTTACGACCTTTCTTGCCGCCGTTGTTGACTGAATCCTTGCCGCCGTTCGGTTAGTAACACGGTTGTTAAGTGAATGTGGCTTCCCCATCGACTTCGCTGGTCAGAAGGTCACAAAATGGCGACACTGGAACCGTCATTAATACAAGTCAGTTGCCACGCATTTGAATTTTGATCACGGGACTGTGGGGAAGCTGCGATGGTTGTAAGTATGAAAAACGGTAACAAGTCCATTTTTTTCCCCAGTGCTGTTGTAACTTCCAATGGTCACTAAATGAACTGTTGTGAATCAAGGACTTCCTGCAAAGCACAGCTGCAATTTATCCTGTTTCAATAGCAGCTGGGGAACATCGGTGTTCCTCTGATCTTCCCAGAAGACAATGTCTCTGGTCTTCCTGCCCCTTTGGAGCGCGCTCAAGGAAAGAGATCGAACGAAAGAGGCTGCTTGGCAGTGTTCTGCCCCAGCTACGGACCCCAAAGAATGCAACACACAGAAACTCTATACCAAGCTTATTTTACTCAAATAACTCAGTCTTTATCAACCAAAGGCTGTTATAAACTGTCTTAAGAGCCTACAAGAATTCTAAGATAAGGTAATCACAGTCTTACTAGAGTTGGCAGAAAGCCCAGAACCAATTTTGCAGAGAATCCAGACGCGAAGGAGATTGAACTAAAGTTGTTCCCTACAGCTTGCTGCAAGATAGGTTCCTTCTTAAATAGGCTAAGGGAGTGGCCAATTAGCCCCAAGCCTTACTCTCGAGGAGACCTCCTCCTGAGGAGCCACTCCTGCCTTTTGGCAGCTCTGCGTGCCCATGCATCGAGAAGAGGCTCCTCCTCTTCTTCCTCTTCACTTAAAGGAGCTTCTGGAGGTTCTGAAGGCCCTGGCTGAATCCCCGCCTCTGGCACCACATCTTCTCCAGCCTCCTCACTGTCCGACTTTAGTGCTAGCTGCACAGGCTGCTGGCGCAGCACCACACCAGCCTCCTTGTTGTCGGAATTGGCTACAGTGGCACAGGCCGCTGACGGGCCACAACAGGCGGTGTTATTTCCACTCGTGTCTTACCTAAAGGTGCTTTTTTTCAGGAAGCAACTAGACTTTTTTTTTTTGCCTCTTGAAAAAAGCACCTTTTGGACAACCATGACCTGGATGACTGAGAATCTCCACAGACATTTAGCGATGCGCTTTGGGATGAATCCCCTTCGAATGGTGCGGGAGTATGAACGGAGTTTCAGAAAAACTTGCAGACTGCAGAAATCGTCTGCGCTTCAGTTTGAGATGCAGACAACGCAGGCTCTTCCCCAACAGCCGGCGACTGTGCTCAACGCTGAAGGGACCCAGGGCAGAAAACGTCCTGCAGAAAGCACCGCTCCACAATTCAGTCCGTTCAGCAGTCCCAAGAAGGCTGCAATCCACACTCATTTGCACTACTGTTCTGACCTAGGCTTCCCCAGCAGCACGAAGCCGAGTCCTCGTCCCGATAAACCCCTTTGATTTAATTTACAGTGAATTCCTCTCCAGCAAAGTCTTTCCTCTCCCACAGTCTTGCAAGATAGTTCACGATTACCGACCTTTATCAGGCTTGGAGAGTGGCCAGGCTGATATGTTTCAGACACCGCCAATACTTGGCAAGAATGCAGGAATGAACTAATTGTCTCCTGCAAACTCCACTCCCCTTTTGCTCCTTTTTTATTCCCTCTGGGAGGGGCCCTTCATCGTCCTCCTGTGGCCTTACTCCCAAGTCGACCCTTGTTCTTTAGCTGGTCCCTTCGTCTGGCAATTCTGTGCATGCGCACACTGGGAACAGGCTCCAGCTGTTCGTCTGCCTCACTGATGTGTGACTCCAAAGGCAGCTGATAACTGGCCCTGGCCCCCTCTCTGCCTCCGACGCAGAGCCCTCATCAGAGCCTTCCCCAGACTCCAGGACTGGCCCATGTTCCTCCCCAACCTCCTCACTGTCCGAATCTGCTGCCAGATCTGCTGGAAGGCCACAACTCAGGTGACCCTGAGGACACAGACAAACCTCCAAGTGGCCTCAACGACTCTAAAAGAATGCAAATGAATAGCTGTCTGCAAAGAATATAAATCCTTTCATTCCCCACCAGCCAGCCAGAGCTGAAGAAGCTTCTTGGATGAGAAGGGAAACGTCTTCAAAAGAAAAAAAAAAACAAGTCCAGTTGCCTCCTGAAAAAAGCACCTTTGGGACAACCATGACCTGGATGACTGAGAATCTCTACAGACTTTTAGCCATACAATTTGGGATGAAGACCCTTGGAATGGTGTGGGAGTAGGAATGGATTTCCAGAGGAAAAAAATTGCAGACTACAGGAATCATTTGCACTACTCAGGTGACCCTGAGGACACAGAAAAACCTTCAAGTGGCCTCAACGACCCTCTAAAAGGATGCAAATGACCAGCTGTCTGCAAGGAATACAAATCCTTCCATTCCCCTCCATCCAGTCAGAGCTGAAGAAGCTTCTTGGATGAGAAGCGAAACGTCTTCAAAAGAAAAAACCAGAAAGTCCAGTTGCCTCCTGAAAAAGCACCTTTGGGACAACCATGGCCTAGATCACTGAGAATCTCTACAGACCACTCACGTCCTAAAACTTGCAGTGGGTGGATCACCTTTCCCCCGGGCACGACTGTAGCCGTGGAATGCTTGTATGAGTAATGCACACGTTAGCGCTTGCAGTTTGCAACAAGTGAAGCTTAATGAGGGAAAGGCAGCTGCATTCAGGCTGGCGACGTTTTCCGCTGCTGAATTCTCCCTCAATTTGCAGTAGAAAAGCCAATCAGGGCAACGTAGCTTGTCACAGAAAAAAAATAAAAATAAATCTCGTTTCTAAATCCATTGGACTTTCGGCTGTAATGATTTATTGAATGCCGCAGCTCTTGTAAAAACCGAACGGCAAGGCTATTTTTACTGTGCTACAAGCTTCTTTTTTTTAAACCATTTGTGCCTCCAAGAGATTGATAGGAGGCTGGGGAATGCGTTGAGGGTTTTTTTCGCATTGAGACGCCGGTACCGAGTTTCAGCCGGTTTGTCGTGCTCAAATCATGGCGCATTGCCGAAACACACAGGAGCACCTGAGCGGTGACACCTGGGTTACTTTTGGGAGGCAGCTTCCCAGCGCTTTTTCAATAGAATGGAAAGTCTTTGCTTTTGCTTTGCTTTGCTTTGCTTTGCTTTGCTTTGCTTTGCTTTGCTTTGCTTCGCTTCGCTTCGCTTCGCTTCGCTTCGCTTCGCTTCGCCTCGCCTCGCCTCGCCTCCCTTCCCTTCCCTTCCTTTCCCTTCCTTCCTTCCTTCCTTCCTTCCTTCCTTCCTTCCTTCCTTCCTTCCTTCCTTCCTCCCTCCCTCCCTCCCCATTTTCCTTCCTTCCTTCCTTCCTTCCTTCCTTCCTTCCTTCCTTTCTTCCTTCCTTCCTTCCCTCTCTCCCGCCCTCCCTCCCTCCCTCCCCATTTTCCTTCCTTCCTACGGCTTTCCCTCTCTCCCTCTCCCTTTCTCCCTCCCTCCCTCCCTCCTGCCCTCCCCCATTTTCCTTCCTTCCTTCCTTCCTTCCTTCCTTCCTTCCCTCCCTCCCTCCCTCCCCATTTTCCTTCCTTCCTTTCTCCCTCTCCCTTTCTCCCTCCCTCCTGCCCTCCCCCATTTTCCTTTCTTCCTTCCTTCCTCTCTCCCTCCCACCCTCCCTCCTTCCCTCCCTCCCCTATTTTCCTTCCTTCCTTCCTTCCTTCCTTCCTTCCTTCCTTCCTTCCTTCCTTCCTTCCTTCCTTCCCTCCCTCCCTCCCTCCCTCCCTCCCTCCTTCCCTCCCTCCCCATTTTCCTTCCTTCCTTTCTCCCTCTCCCTTTCTCCCTCCCTCCCTCCTGCCCTCCCCCATTTTCCTTCCTCCCTCCCTCTTTTATTATTTTTACAAATAACTCATGGCAGCAAATACAGCCAACAAACCTTCCCTCTCCTATTTTCTTTAAAACTCACATACTTTTTTTTAGTATCTGATTATCTAGATTTTCTTTTTAAAAAAAGGAACAAGTTTCTAAATGTGATGACATATGTGGGGTTTGTTTGAGCAGAGAAGTAAAATCTTAGAGGTTATAAAGAATCAGCATTTCAGAAGGCAGGAAAACAGGGTTTCTGGCTGGCCACTGTGTAAATACTGAACACCAAATTATGTAAAAAAGTAAAAAAAAACAACACATAATTTTACTGGTTGCAGAATTCTGCTTTTTGTAAAAAAATAAAAAATTGGGAGGTGCTTAGGGAAAATAATAAACGAGGTAATCAGTGTCCAAAATAGGTTACGGCATCAGTGGATGTTACCTATTGCACTGATGACATAATCTAGTTTGGTCATGAAATGTCTACAAGGAAATCACCAAGCTCAGAGAGCACCTAGGACCCCACCGTTCAACCGTGAGCTCCAAGTGTTCTCTTCTATTGAAACCAAAGGTTGAGCAGCCTTTTTCTCTTCTCTCAACAGCCGAGTTACAGCGGTGAGTTGCCTCCACCAGGTCGCAGTTCCTTGGATAACACAGAGATGGCATACGCCCGACAGGTGAGGATGCCACTTTAACCAAGAGCTGTTTTAGGAAACTCTGGGCTTTTTCCTCCAACAAAGATCTTTACAATTTGTGCCGTATCAATTGTAGGATATGGAAGTAAAGGGAAAAGCTTTGCCTGCAGGATCCCACCCCACTCCAGGGGGAAGGGTACTGCAAAATCCCCATTCCCGCCCCACTCCAGGGGAAGGATACTGCAAAATCCCCATTCCCGCCCCACTCCAGGGGAAGGATACTGCAAAATCTCCATTCTCTCCCCACTCCTGGGGGAAGGATATTGCAAAATCTCTATTCCCACCCCACTCTGGGGCCAGCCAGAGGTGGTATTTGCCCATTGTCCGAACTACTCAAAATGCCTACTACCAGTTCTCCAGAACCTGCTGGATTTCACCCCTGGTCCAGTCGTTTTAAAGATCTTAAGATAACTTGTCCAAAAATCTAATTCCAGCTAGACAGGCTGAGCTTGTGCACATGATCTACAGCATTCTAGATCTCCATTATATTTGAAATTATGGTTATTGGGGACTATCATCAGCTAGGAACTGGCATTGTAAAATGATAGACTTGTGTACTTAAAGAGTATTTGGATTGTTGGATTCAGATCCATATTCATCCATTGAAGTTGAATTCCAGTCACCTTAAGGCAACATTTTCCAGCCTTGGCAGCTTTAAGACGCGTGGACTACAACTCCCAGAATTCCCCAGCCAAAATTCTGGGATTTGAACGTCTATGGAGATTCTAAGTCATCCAGGTTATGGTTGTCCCAAAGGTGCTTATTTCAGGAGGCAACTGGACTTTCTTGTTTTTTCTTTGAAAATGTTTCACTTCTCATCCAAGAAGCTTCTTCAGCTCAACATCCTGCTGCCAACAAGGCTCCAAACCCATTTGCGCTACTCAGGTGACCCTGAGGACACAGATAAACCTCCAAGTGGCCTCAACGACCCTCTAAAAGGATGCAAATGACCATCTCTGTCTGCAAGGAAT
>NW_026844073.1:6510398-6582686 GCF_029531705.1 Pantherophis guttatus
AAATGCCATCTTTGACCAAGCTGTCTCTCAAGGTCCTTGTGTCTCTTTCACACCTGTTGCAGAACATTGCTGACTTGTGGGCCATGGTGAAGCAAATGACAGATGTTCTGCTGGTTCCCGCAAGTGACACATTGAAAATACGGACGAGCATGGAGGTGCAGATGGAGTTCGTAAGGCAGGCCTTACAATATCTTGAGCAAAGGTAAAAGTCCTTAAATAGAGGGGAGGGGGGGAAACTCCCAGGAAGCTGCCATTTGTCTGCCATGACATAGAATCATAGGGCTGGTTCCAATTGCACTTGTAAGTTGAAGTCTACTTGCACTGTGGAAAGAAAAGGAAATAACCCTGGTAGAATTATTATTTTAAGAAGGTCTGAGCTCCCTTTGAACATACTTATATGTAATACTAATACATGCATACATACATATTAACTAATTACATTTTAACTAACAAACTTATAATGACATGGGAAAACACCCAAGATTTTAACTTTTTACATACATACATATTTATACATACATACAAACACCAATACATCAGTGGTGAAATCCAATTTATTTTACTACCGGTTCGGTAGGCATGGCTTGGTGGGTCTGGCTTGGTGGGCGTGGCAGGGGAAAGGATACTGCAAAATCTCCATTCCCACCCCACTCCAGGGGAAGGATACTGCGAAATCTCCTTTCCCACCCCACTCCAGGGGAAGGATACTGCGAAATCTCCTTTCCCACTCCACTCCAGGGGAAGGATACTGCAAAATCCCCTTTCCCACCCCACTCCAGCGAAAGGATACTGCAAAATCCCCATTCCCACCCCACTCTGGAGCCAGCCAGAGGTGGTATTTGCCAGTTCTCCCAACTGCTCAAAATTTCCGCTACCGGTTCTCCAGAACCTGTTAGAACCTGCTGGATTTCACCCCTGCAATGCATACAGATTAGGTGAAACCTGGCTCAAAAACAGTAACTGCGAGATGGACCTTGGAGTCTTGGTGGACGATCACTTAAACATGAGCCAGCAGTTGTGAGGAAGCAACCAAAAAAAGGGAATACGATCCTCGGTTGTATAGACAGAGGCATAGAATCAAAATCACGTGAAGTGTTAGTACCGCTTTATAAAGCCTTAGGAAGGCCGCACCTAGAATAGTGCATCCAGTTTTGGCTATCACATTACAAAAAAAGATGTGAAGACTTTGGAACAAGTGCAAAGGAGAGCAATTCAGATGATTAAAGTCCTGGAGATTAAAACATGAAGAACGGTTGCAGGATTTGGGTTTGGCTAGTCTAGAGAAAGGAAGGACTAAGGCAGTGATGGAGAACCTTTTCGGCACTGAGTGCCCAAACCGGAACACGCGTGCGCATGCCAGAGCCCTGGAAACCTGAAGACCAGCTGGCTGGCGTGAATGTACGTGCCGACCACCTGGCAGTGCGCGCCAGCCAGCTGCTCTTCGCGTGTGCTGGAGTGCTGGAAACCTGACGACCAGGTGGCTGATGTGTGCAAAGATAAACTGGCTGGCGCCCATGTGCGCGCTAGAAACCAAAAGAGCAGCCGGCGACGGCATGCGTGCCCACAGAGAGGGATCTGCGTGCCACATCTGGCACGCATGCCACAGGTTTGCCATCATGGGACTAGGGGGACATGATAGCAGTATTCCAGCATTTGAAAGGCTGACACAAAGAAGGGGGGATGGGGTGTCAATTTATTTTCCAATAATAAGAGGGCAGAACAAGAAACAATGGAGGGAAACTCATCAAGGAGAGAAGCAATCTGGAATTAAGGAGAAAATTCCTAACAGTGAGAACAATTAACCAGTGGAACAGAAGTTGCCTCCAAAAGATTTGTAAGTGCTCCATCACTGGGGGCTTTCAAGAAGAGACTGGACAGCCACTTGTCTGAAATGGTATAGGGCAGTGATGGGTAACCTTTTTGCCATCGCGTGCCAGGAGAGGGGGGAGCGCGGAGGGTGCGTGCCCACACCCATAATTCTATGCGGTCCGCCCCAGCGCATGCACGCAACCTCCCCCCCCCACTCTACCCGCTGCTGGCACGCGATGGTCCAGTAGGCCTGTTTTTCTCTCTCACAGCAAAAAAAAGGGACTTCCTGTCCCACCGGAAGTTGGCAAACGGGCCTCCGGGGGGGTGGGGAAGGTTGTTTTCACCCTCCCCAGACTCCTAGAAAGGCTCTGAAGCCTGGGGAGAGAGAAAAATGGGCCCTCTGGAGGCAGGAAACAACCTGTTTCCCTACTTCTGGTGGGCCCAGAAGGCCCAAAAATCAGCTGTCAGGCACGCCCATGTGCGCTGGAGCTGAGCTTGCGTGCCCACCGATATGGCTACATGTGCCACCTGTGGCACGTGTGCCATAGGTTCGCCATCATGGGTATAGGGTCTCCTGCTTGAGCAGGGGGCTGGACTAGAAGACCTCCAAGGCCCCTCCCAGCTCTATTCCGATTCTGATACTTTGTGTGAAATCGTTAAAAGGATGTTCAGCTATCCTGACTGATCAGCCATGCCTGATTCCTTGCAGCTACAAGAACTATACCTTGATGACGGTCTTTGGAAATTTGCACCAAGCCCAACTGGGCGGAGTACCTGGGACCTACCAGTTAGTCCGCAGTTTCTTGAACATCAAACTCCCAGTGTCTGTTCCGGGGCTGCAGGTAGGAACATCCAGGATCCCACGGTCCTAGCAAAATTTGGTTTATTCATTTCCCTAGTCAGGAATGCACTTGTCAGGTGGAGAGTTGATAATATTTGGAAATGGTGCACTTTGTATTAGCTTTCCCAAGATTGCCGAAGGCGCTGTGTTCTTTTAAAAAGCCTGCTGACAAATATTACTTGCAGTCTTAAGCTCTTTCTCCAAAAGCAAACCCCTTGCGTAGCCTAAGATCATTCGAAAAAACTAACGGTGGATTGTTTTTAGACCTTATGTGTGTTTTTATGCATCAATGTGTTGCTTTTGGTCCTTATCTATATATTGTGTTTAGTTTGGGTTTTAATCCTTGTTCGCTGCTTAGAGCATTGCAAAATGGGCCGCTTTCCAGATTGTTTAATTAAAGGAATGAGTATCAGTCAATCAATTTTATTTATGAGCAAAAGGTCCCAAAGAAGTACTTAAGACTTTTTATTATTATTATTATTTTATATTTTAATTATGCATAGATACTTTGAAAACAGTGTATTGTCTGGGTGCGTTTTGTTTTACAGAGAAATAACAAATGTTCAGATTATAATAGTAATAATGAAAATAATGAAAATAATGAAAATAATAATAATAATAATAATAATAATAATAATAATAATAATAATATGGATCTGAGTACAGCAAAAACCACTGGGAACATCAGGTTGAGAAAGTTTTAGAGAATGAGAAACTCAAGATCTTGTGGGACTTCAGGATTCAGACTGACAGGCACTTGGTCCACAACACACCTGACATAACAATAGTTGAAAAGAAAAAAGTATGGTTCACTGACATTGCAATACCTGGTGATGCACGGATTGAAGATAAGCAGCAAGAAAAAATCACAAAGTACCAGGATTTGAAAATTGAAGTTGAGCGACTGTGGAAAAAGAAATCGTGTACTGTCCCGATTGTAATTGGAGCCCTTGGAGCAATACCCAAAGGGCTACCCCGCTATTTAGAAATTCTAAATTTACCGGATTTGAACATTTTGACTCTACAAAAAACCACCTTACTCGGAACAGCTTACATCCTCCGACAATACCTTAACAGTTCCTAGGTCCTTGGTTAGGACTCGAGCTGCTGAGCTATTAACCAGCCTCAAAGGCTGTGAATCTCACTAAAGATTAACCAATAATAATAATATAATCCACTGGTCATTATGTAAAAAATACAACTTTCCTGTATCCAAAAAGTCATGGGAACATAAAGTGGAAAAAGTTACAGCAAATGAGAAGGTGTAGATCATGTGGGACTTTTGAATACAGACGGATCGTCACTTGGAACACAAGACGCCAGATATCACAGTTGTCGAAAACCGAAACGTACAATTTGTTGACATTGTGGTACCAGGAGACGCCAGAGTTGAAGAAAAAGAACTGGAAAAAATCATGAAATATTGCGACCTGGCCATAGAAACTACACGGCTATGGATGAAACATGTCACAGTGATACCCATTGTCATCGGGGCACTTGGTACCATGCCCAAGAATTTCACAAAACACTTCAAGAAATTGCAGCTTCCTGCAATAACACCAGCAGAACTGCAAAAACCTGTGCTACTCGGAACATCATATATTTTAAGAAGGTACTTGGTTGATACCTAGGACGCTGGCAGCAACCCGTATCAACCATTAGTACCAATCAATCATATTCATGTCACATTTTTAAATGTTCAGGTGACTTGAGTTTCATGTTTAATGAATAAAAGAGATAATAATAATGTTAAATGTTAAATATATATAAACAATTATAGAAATGCCTAAGTCTTGATTACTACAAGTTGCTTGTAGAATAACATTTCCACATCTGGGTGCCACATTTTAAAAAGAACATCGATGAGAAAACAGCCTGGTATATTTAACCCGACAAGGGGAGTGGGGGGGAAATGAGCATTTGATAGGTCCCATACATAACGAATGTTATCCTGAAAAGATACCGAGATTTGTTTCCCCGCTCAGTACATTCAGAGAAAATCCCAGAATAAATGAACAGAAACTGCAAGGAACCAGATGTTGAGTGAGCATCAGGAGCACATTTCTAAAAATGAGATCCGTTTAACAGTGGCATTCTGTAAATTGCTTGGCAAGGTAGTGGGATTTTCTTCGTTGGCAGGATGTAAACACATTTAAGGAAGATGCTGCACTGAATAGAGATTTCTGCGATACAAACCTCTCAGATGCTTCTCAGCGTGAGGAGTCAGTGATGAAAAACTGCATCAAGGAAACATAATGGACGGACTCCGGTGGCGTCTTTTCATTCACAGAAAGGCATATTCCGTAGCTAAGCTTTCCACAAATGAGAGAAGAGAGAAACAGCGTTCACCAATTCCCCTCTGACCGTATCCTCTTCTATACCAGTTTGAAGAATTCCCCCATCTGTCTGGAGCACAAAGACCTCCCATGTAAAGGGAAATTTTTGCTAAAATGGCTCCCTGCATCTATGGAAGCTCCTGATAGGTGAAATTTGCATTCATGAATATGCAAATATAATTTCTAAAAAAAAATATAGTACACATTAGAATAAGCACCTTTTTCCAAAAGGCAGACAGGATTTGAATATCAGTAAGAGCGGTTTGCTTTTTTTTAAAAGGTACGCATGAGTTATTTTTATACAGTGGAATCTTCGGACAATTGTAGGTACCACTTACAGTTTAAACATGTGTTTCCTATCATCTAAATTCAAGGTCTTTGTTACAGTATAGCAGTCCTTGACTTACGGCAATTCATTTAGTGACCAACGACACTGAAAAAAAAGTGACTTATGACTGTTTTCATACTGGCAACCATTGCCACACCCCCATGGGCACATGATCAAAATTCAGGCACTTGGCAAGTGACTCATATTTATGACGGTTGCAGTGTTCCATGCTCACGCGATCCCTTTTTGCGACCTTCTGACGAGCAAAGTCAATGGGGGGGAAAGCCAGATTCACTTAACAACCGAGTTACTAACTTTTAACAATGGCGGTGATTGCCTTAACAACTATTATTTATTATTTATTAATGAGATTTATATGCCGCCCTATCTACAGCCGGACTCAGGGACTGTGGCAAGACCGGTTGTAAAATGGAGCACAGCTCATTTAAAAGCTGCCTCGCTTAGCGACCGAAATTTTGAGCCCAATTGCAGGCGTAAGTCGAGGAACTGTCCGTTAACAAGTCAAATCTCTGGACATTTTTTTTTCTGCCTCTATTGTTTTAGGACGGGGAAGTGGAAGGTCATCCTGTCTGGGCCATCATTTACTATTGCATGCGATGCGGGGACTTAATGGCAGCCATGCAAGTGGTCAACCTAGCTCAGCACCAGCTGGGAGATTTCAAAACTTGGTTCCAGGAGTACATGCACAGCAAAGACACAAGGTACTTGGCAGGGGTGGGCTTCAAAAAATTTAGCAAGGGGTTCTCTGCCTGGTTGCTGGGTGGGCGTGGCCATGGTGGGCGTGCCCTAGTCAGCCTCCTGCACCACGGCCGGGCAGGGGTGGTGGTTTAATTTGATTTATATGCCGCCCTTCTCCGGAGACTCAGGGTAGCTTACAGTGCGTTAAGCAATAGCCTTCATACTTTTGTATATTTTATACAAAGTCAGCTTATTGCCCCCACAAACTGGGTCCTCAATTTACCTACCTTAGAAAGGATGGAAGGCTGAATCAACCTTGAGCCTGGTGAGATTCGAACTTACTAATTGCAGACAGCTGGAGTTAAATTACAGTGCTTAGTCTGCAGAGCTATCCAGGCTCTTTTTGCCCTCCCTGGGCTCTGGAAGCATTCCTCCTGCCTCCAGGAGGGCGAAGATGGCCTCCCCAGGCTCCGGAGGCCCTCTGGAGGCCTGAAACGGGCCCGTTTCCAGCCTTCTCAAAGTTCTGGTAGGCCCGTTGTTCGCTCTCCCCGCGCCTCCGCGCGTGCCCTGCACTTACCTGCATCCAAAATGGGCCGTGTGGGGGCTCCTGGGAAGGGTGGGGCAGGGTGGGTGGGGCCAGCCAGGAGTGGGATTTGTGGGTTCTCCGAATTGCACAGAATCTTAGCTAGAGGTTCTCCCGAACCCCTGCGAACCCCCCAGCAGCCCCACCCCTGGTACTTGGGTAATGCCAGAAGAGTCCAGGAGAAAGTATGAGTGTCATGGGGCGACGGGAAGCAGAAGAACTAATTTCGCCGAAAGTCCTGATTCTGGTTGGAACTTTTAAATGCTGGGGCCATTTCTGCTCACCTTCAAAATCAACCTGAAGATAAGACAAGCTTCAAGTTTTCGAGTTGTGCAGAAGACGTTTGATACTTTAAATCTCTGGTATCTCCCCCGCTGCAGCTTCATTTGTATTTTCTTCCTTCTGTTCAGTTGATTTAATCCATTAATACAGATTGATATTAACCGAAGTCCGTCTCCTGCCATTTTGTTTATTTAGTTCTTTCAATCCATTTCTTTTTTTGTCTCGTCACCATCTGGGATCCCAAGCCCCCAATGATTTCGTCTTCTCCTTGTTCTCTTCTAAGGCCTTCTGCTCCTTTATCGCTTCTGTTTCCAGCAACTCTTCTTGGCTTTTGCTTTCTATCTCTTCCTCACTCTCTTGCTTATCAGCTTTAAAGCGCACGTCAAAAAATTCCTGCACATCAACCTTCGCCGCTTGAAGATATGTGTGGACTTTCAGCTCCCAGAATTCTCTAGCTGGGGAATTCTGGAAGTCGAAGTCCAGACATCTTCCAAGTGTCCATGGTTGAGGAAACACTGCCTTAAATGAATGGTTCTGAAGCAGTTGGGACTCACAGACAGTGCAGCCATTTGAAAAATCCACTTTTATTTTTCTCCTTCAAGTGGAACATAATCTCTTTTTAAAATTAAGGCACTCTTTCTGAGTGTGAAGCTACATTATGGTGGGAGGTTCCTTCGGATCTGTTCTTTCGATCCACGTGACAACTCTGAATTTGGATTACCGAAGTTATATTATTAGGTTGGTTTCTGCGATATAAAATACATGAGCAGCAGTGTTCAGTCAGCCAAAAGGCGTCAAGAAAACAGTATTTCTGTCACAGGAAAGCTGCTTGGCTCAAAAGACGACTTTTTTTTTAATAAGTCACTTTTTAAAATTAGGTTATAAAGTGTTATAAAATACAAAATATGAGAGCGACTGAAAGGGCAGGGATAGGGAGGGGGAGAGGGCAGAGAAAAGTGAGGAAGGGTAAGGAAAGAAAAAGAAAAAGACTCTTATCTGTTACAGTAGAATAGAGCATTAACAATAATCACAACTTTTTGTTTTACCATAATAGTATAAACCAGTCATTTCTACAAAAATCGATCAATCTAATCCAGTGATGGCTAACCTTTTCTGGACTGAGTGCCCAAAGTACGCAGCCCCCGTGCATCCACCCCGCCCCGTGCATGCGTACGCAGTCCCCCGCATGTGCCCCGCCCCCCATTGCATGCGCAGCAGAGACCCAAAGACCAGCTGGCTGGCGGGAGATGCATGCGGAGCTGAGCTGACTGGGGCGACAGCTCGCGTGCCCACGGAGAGGGCGCTGCGTGCCACCTCTGGCACGTGTGCCATAGGTTTGCCATCACGGGTCTAATTTGTAAAACCCAGAATCAACGTTTCATTCATTTCCACACCAAGCATGAAGTTCAGAAGCGGTTTCCATGTGGAAACAGAAGTACTTTGTGTTCTTTTCGTTAAGCAAAGTAGTCAATTTTGCCATTTCAGCCAACTCCATCAGCTTCTGGAGCCATTCTTCTATAGTAGGAATCGAAGCGCCCTTCCATTTTTGCACATACAATATTCTTGCTGTTGTAATAACATATATACTATATATATATATATATATATATATATATATATATATATATATAATATATATGTATATATATAAAATATATATATTAGCTACAACATATATATAATATATATATATATATATATAGTAACGAAGTTCCAAACTTTTTCTCCAGTTCTTTTTCCATTAAGCCCAAGAGGAAAAGTTTCTGGTTTCATACCTTATCTCCATTTTCAGGATTTTCTGTATTTAAAATATAAATCATAGTCCAATTTTTTTTTTTGCTTTATCACATGTCCACCATAGATGATAAAAGGTTCCTTCTGTGTTTTTACACTTCCAACATACATTTGGAAAAGATCACTTTTGAAGCACGGGTAGCTACTTTGAGAAGAAAATGGCAGATTTCACTGTTTTAAAGACATCTCAAGTTTCAGCTTCTCATTTTTTTAAATTGTAGGCTTTCTCCTGCCACCGAGAACAAAGTTCGCCTCCATTACAGACGGGCTCTGAGAAATAACACGGACCCTTACAAAAGAGCTGTGTATTGTATCATAGGCCGGTGTGATATTGCCGATAACCACAGTGAAGTTGCAGATAAAACGGAAGATTATCTTTGGCTGAAGGTAATCTGCTTCCCGTCAAAATGATTGCGCTGCCTTTTTTTTTTTTTTTTTGGATGGTATTCATTTTTCTTCCTCCTCATATAAACATAAACACGATCGAAGATGGCCCAGCTATTATTATCCTACTCCAGTGCAGCACCTATGTAACAGTGGTGAAATCCAAATATTTTTACTACCGGTTCTGTGAGTGTGATTTGGTGGGCATGGCTTGGTGGGCGTGGCAGGGGAAGGATACTGCAAAATCTCCATTCTCACCCCACTCCAGGGAAAGGATACTGCAAAATCCCCATTCCCTCCCTACTCCTGGGATAAGGATATTGTAAGATCTTCATTCCCACCCCACTTTGGGGCCAGCCAGAGGTGGTATTTGCTGGTTCTCCAAACTTCTCAAAATTTCCGCTAACGGTTCTCCAGAACCTGTCAGAACCTGCTGCATTTCACCCCTGCTATGTAATAGAAGTCACTCTTCCAATAGATGACATAGATTTACAGTAGTGGCCAAAATTATGGAAACCTTTTGGGAAAAGTGTATTTTCTAAAACTAGCTAATAACACCACTTTTTTTTGGAGTAGTAGTACCATAAAATGATATATCAATGGAAAGAGAATTTAATCAAGAATGAAATGCAATAACTTTTATGAAGGATTTGCTATTAGAATAGCAGTGACAGTATAAAGAAGAAAAGTGAAACGCGTAGAAAAAACGAGATGTACAAAAATTATCACCATTTCAGTTAATCCTTAGTTGGGTAACCTTTAGCATGAATTATGGCCTTACAATGTCTTCCCATGGAGTGAACAAGTCTTTTAGTTTTGCAGCTGTTCTAATGTGAAACCAAGATTGAATGTTTGCTTCTATTAACTGGATTTTATTGCTGGATTGTTTCTGACTAACAAGGTTCTTTAGTTGGCTCCATAGATTTTCAATTGGGTGAAGGTCTGGGCTATTCCCAGGCCATTCCAGCAGTGGAATAGGATTATCTTGAAACTCCAAAAAAAAAAAAAAAAAAAAAAGTGGTGTTATTAGCCATCAAATCTCAAAAATACACTTTTCCCAAAAGATTTCCACAATTTTGGCCACTACTGTCTATATAAATATAAAATCAAAACTTCTTGAGTTTTCCCTTTCTGTTTGTTGTCATTCTGGAAAGCATTTAATATATTAGATACACTGGAATCATTCTAGTTACTTCCATCAGTAACTAGAATTTTATCATTCTAAATCATCAGGTTATTATTATTGGTTTGATTTAAGAAACCTCTCTTCACGAAAATGTAAGATACAAGATCAAAAAACGTACAAGTTAAAACAGATCTTGCCCAGAAATTAGCCACCTTAATTGCGTTCTGTCCTGCTTCCAAGAAGTCCTGAGGTGTACACTGATCAGGACACAAAGGCAGATACACATACGTGTTGTTTTCTGCATGTCACCATAATCGCAGAAGCCACCGGATAGCCCCATTGGTTCAGAGTGCCTCTGGATCTTGTTGTACCCGTGTGCAGTCTATTCAATGAATTCCATACTTCCAGGGGTGGACTACTCCGGGTTCACCCGGGTTCGGGCAATCCTCTAGTGAAGATTCTGTGGGGTTTGATGAACTCCCAAATTCCACTCCTGGCTGGCCCCTCCCATCCCGCCCCACCCCTCCCCTCCCCTCCCAGGAGTCTCCATGTGAACCGTTTTGGACGCCAGGTAAGTGCAGGCCCCGTGTGGTGGCTCGGGAAGGGCAAAAAACAGGCCTCCTGGAGGCTCTGGAAGGCCGGAAACGGGCCCATTTCTGACTTCTGGAGGGCCTCTGGAGCCTGGGGAGGCTGTTTTCACCCTCCTCGAGGCTCAAGGAAAGCCTCCGGAGCCTGGGGAGGGCAAAAACACCCCTCCCCCCCGCCGCCGTGGTGCAGGAGGTTGACTAGGCCATGCCCACCCAGCAACGGCACAGAACCCGTTGCTAACATTTTTGAAGCCCACCCCTGCATACTTTCCAGTTTTCACCAGACCCTGGTGCCAGCTCCTCCGTTGGTTCCATCCAGCGTTGGCACTTTGTAGCTTTCCATCGACCCCTTCCGTGTTTGGAAAATGTATTGCATGCATCCCTCGGGAAAGGAAAGAGGGATGCACGAGTTACTTTTTCTGTCTTTTTTCTAGCTGAATCAAGTGTGCTTTGACGAGAACAGTTCTAGCGCACCGCAAGACAGGCTGACTTTGTCCCAGTTCCAGAAACAACTGCTTGAAGATTACGGTAAGTTCAGCTAGGGACATCACCTGGAGGTTTCTGAAAATAAACTCAATTATGCAGAAAGGTGATCCCAGATCTTGAGTAGATCTAGTGCTGGGACTTTTAAAAAATGAATTTGTTCAATAAACTTGACACGACGTATCAAAGTAAGCGTTCTTGTATGAGCCTTATGGCTCTAGTAGATAGTAAAGACTCAGAAATTGGCAATTTATGATTTTTCTTCAAAAGCCAGACTGGTACTATTATCTTAGCAGTCCTATTTAAGAAACATTTCTGATTCCATCTGCCTTGCCACCTGTTCTGTAGTTTTCCTGTTAAATCTGTCCAGGTATTAAGATGCCTTGTCAGGCTTCTGGGAAGTGACAAGAATTTTAAATCAAATTAAAATAACAACAACAACAACAACTTCCTAGTATTCCTAGGAAAGAACCTTCTCTCACATTGCTTTGAGGTTATGCTGTAGGGAAATCAATCCGCCTCTTCCATTCAAATGTAAATTGTTGATTTTTGTTGACGCTTGGGTCACTGTTAATTTTTATCCTGAATTTTCTGAAATTCTGCCGTTGTTCTTTCAACACCTGTTAGTTGGCTCAAGTGATGCCCAGGGTAGTCCTTGAGTTACAACCATTCATTTAGGGACCATTCGAAGTTTACAACAATACGGGAAAAAGCAACTTTTGCCCCAGTTTTCACAACTGATAAAATTGCAGGATCCCTATGGTCACGTGATTAAAGTTTAGACGCTTGGCGACTGATTCATATTTATGACGGTTGCAGTGTCCCGGGGGTCATGTGATCCCCTTTTACGACCTTCTGACAAATTCAATGGGGAAGTCAGATTCACTTAACAATCATAGTTGCCGACTTAACAAAATGCAGTGATTCACTCAAGAACGTGTGGCAAGAAAAAGTTGTAAAATGGGGCAAAAACTCACTTCGCAATTGTCTTCAATCCAATTCAAACCTTTATTATCAGCGCACAACATTTGTGCAATGAGATTGGTTGAGCTCCCTCAGTGCACCCCCCCCTCAACACAATACAACTCACAGTGAAGACAGAAAAATCCCTAACCCAATATTTATTTATTTATTTATTTATTTATTTATTTATTTATTTATTTATTGGTTCGATTTATATGCCGCCCTTTTCCGGAGACTCAGGGCGGCTTATAATGCGTTAAGCAATAGTCTTCATACTTTTGCATATACCTGCTTAGTAGGGCTTTCGGCTCCCCCCCCAAGCGGTGTTCTTTTTTTTATACAAAGTCAGCTTATTGCCCCCACAATCCGGGTCCTCATTTTACCTACCTCGGAAGGATGGAAGGCTGAGTCAACCTTGAGCCTGGTGAGATTTGAACTTGCAGTAATTGCAGGCAGCTGGTGTTACTTAACAGTGCTTTAGTCTGCTGCGCCACCAAGGCTCTTAAATAAATAAATAAATCATATTAACAAAAACCCCAGTCCTATTGCCCCAGTGTGAACATGTTACACGTTGCGTCGGCCCTGCAAGCCCATCGTACTACGTAGTTATGATGTTATTTCGCCTGCAGGAGTCTGACAGCCCACTGATAAAAACTGTTCTTCAGCCTGTTTGTGCAGCTGGCTTTGCTTCTATATCTCCTTCCCGATGGCAGGAGGGTAAAGAAGTGATGACCAGGGTGAGAGCCGTCCCTTGAGAGTTGTCTTGCTTAGGAACGGAAATGTTGGGCTCAATAGGAGCCTTGGTAGTACAGTGGTTTAAAGCACCCTGTTATTAAGACCAGCTGCCTGCAATTACTGCAGGTTCGAATCTCGCCAGGCTCAAGGTTGACTCAGCCTTCCATCCTTTCTAAGGTAGGTAAATTGAGGACCCAGATTGTGGGGGCAATAAGCTGACTTTGTATAAAAATATACAAAAAGGATGAAGGCTATTGCTTAGCGCATTGTAAGCCACCCTGAGTCTCCGGAGAAGGGCGGCATATAAATCAAAAAATTAAAAATTAAATTAATTAATTGTGGTAATAAGTCAAGGACTACCAGTACCAATAAAATAAACAATTTACCAACGTTATCGGCTTTTTCCAACCTGCTTTTGATAAGTGACGTCTGCATTGTTGAGGATCAGCTGTAAAAACATCCTTCCCTTGTGCTTGTTTTTCTCCAGGAGAATCGCATTTTACCGTGAACCAGCAGCCCTTCCTCTACTTCCAAGTCTTGTTCCTCACCGCCCAGTTCGAAGCTGCCATTGCTTTCCTTTTCCGTACCGAACGTTTGCGTTGCCACGCCGTGCATGTGGCTTTGGTTCTCTTTGAGCTGAAGCTGTTGCTGAAATCGTCTGGGCAGAGCGCACAACTCTGTAAGTTTTGTTGGTCTGTGGTCATGGCGCTGTTTTGACTCCTTCAAGGGAATAAAGATGGCCAAACCGTCTGAACGGTAGACTGACATGCGAGACGCACGATAAGAGAGATACTCTTTAAAATAACTAGACCAGCATTTTGCAATGTTGGCAACTTGAAAGACACATGGGCTTCAATTCCTAGAATTCCCCAGGATTCAGCAAGGGGAACGACTGGGAGGAATTCTGGCTGGGGAATTCTGGGAATCGTAGTCCACGCATCTTCAAGTTGCCCAGGTTCAGAAATGCTGAATTAGACTGATGAATAACTTTGTTTTAAGTGGACCACTGGCATTCCAGAGGCTGAAAGGGAGTTGTTCTGACCTCACAACAGTTGCACGAAGGGATGTGGAATGGCTAATTCATAATCTCATGTTGCACTGGGGAGTAATTGACAGGTGATATACCTGTCAGAATTCCGCAGGATTGCACTGTCAACATTTGGCACCATGTTGAGTTTTCACCTTTTTTTTTTCCCCTCCATTTTTTCTAAATAAAACAAAGCTCGATGTACCTAATTTGATAAGTGAATAGGATTAGGTTAACCATACCTTTTTGAGAGAGAAAAATAATGTCGGTGTCAGCGTTCCAGAAAACCCCCCAACTCCAAGTAAAGACTCTGAAGCAAACATTTTTCAAAGTTCTATTTACTAGAATAGATAAACTGGCACATCTGGGAAAACCCGAATCTGAGAGGTCCGGGTTTTCCCTCAGTAAATCAAAACCCCCAAAACCATCCCCTCACTCCTCCGTCGATCACATCCAATCACCATCCGTTCCATCTCGAGACCTCACTCTGACCGCTCCTTCTCCAGATGCAGGATCGCCTTGATCTTGACCGACCGGAAGAATGCTATTATGTCTACAGACAACCCCTCTACTAAATCCCCCCCTCCTACTTTCCCACACAGGAGAAGGCGGCATCATGGAAGCTTCCGGCCTAATATGGCTTCCAAAGCTGACAGTCGGACAATTTGGGATGATATATCACTTCCAATGATACCCGTCTCTTATCAGCATTTCTTTTATTTTAGAAGCCTGATCCCGGGCATTCAAAGTAGCTGTCCACAAAGTACCGTATTTTTCAGAGTATAAGACGCACCTTTCTTCACCCTAAAAGTGGGTGAAAATTTAGGTGCATCTTATAGACCGAATATGGGCATTTTTGGCTCCCCCGAACTCTCCGCGTGTCACATTTTCTCCCTCCCAGGCCCCCAGAAGCACCCTGCAGTGCTCCGCATGGCCCGTTTTTCGCAAAAATTGGCCATTCCGAGTACTGCAGAGTGCTTCTGGGGGCCGGGAAGAGCGAAAAACCGACACGCGGAGACTAACAATTATTTTTTTCTTGTTTTCCTCCTGTAAATTTAGTCTTATAGTCTTATAGTCCGAAAAATACGGTAACTCGTGGGAACAATTCATAGATCAGCGTTTTGTTCTTTTCTTTGGCTTGCTGAAAGCAGCCCTAAGAATTACGGATACAGTGGCCTCTTGGTAACCACAGTGTATTGTCTCTCAATGAAAGTTTTGTTTTCCGTTTCCTTGGCTAATCCCGCTAACAGCTGTTGCAGTTATAAAAGTCACCAGTTCTGGTGACTGTCACCACATGGTGGCAGGCAGCCAGACCAACAGCTGAGAAAAATAAATGAACATCAGGAGAATGAGCTTTATTGTCCTGCTTTCATAGGCGGGAGAGAAGATATGAACCTTCAACGCAGCTATCGTACAAATCTAAGAATCTTTTCCTCCCTCCCTCCCTCCCTTCAAGGAATTAAGTCCTGTCTGGTATTCAAAGCCTTTAAAAAAAAAGTCTTAAAATGTTGAAAGTGGCAGAACTCACGGTTTCCCCCATTTTATCAGTAGCTGGAAGTTTGATTGACATGTCACAACCAATGCAATTAGATGTTATTGTTACTCTTCCGATTCTGGGCATTCATTCATTCATTCATTCATTCATTCATTCGTTCATTCATACAATCTGTACAGCCTTCCATCTCAAACCAGTGATTCCGGGTGGCAAACAATGGTTAAACAGAAGGCAGTCTTCTAGTCCAGTCCCAACTTCAAAGCAGGAGTTATACCATCCCTGTCAAATGGTTATTCAGTTTATTTTTGAAAACCTCCAGTGATAAGAGCACCCAAAATTCTAGGAAGCAAGCTACTCCATTGATTAATTTCTCACTGTCCAAAAATGTCTCCTTACCTGCAGTTTGGATCTCCCTCTGATAAGCTTCCACCTGGTATTTCATATTCCTGCCCTCGGGTGCCCTAGAGAGGCCCCCTCTTCTATGACAGCCCACCAAGTACTGGACGATTGCTATCATGCCACCCCTAATCAGGGGTGAAATTCAGCAGGTTCTGACAGATTCTGGAGAACCGGTAGCGGAAATTTTGAGTAGTTCGGAGAACCGGCAAAGACCACCTCTGGCTGGCCCCAGAGTGGGGAGGGAATGGGGATTTTGCAATATCCTTCCCCGAGGAGTGGGGTGGGAATGGAGATTTTGCAATATCCTTCCCCCAGGAGTGGGGAGGGAATGGAGATTTTGCAGTATCCTTCCCCTGGAGTGGGGTGGGAATGGAGATTTTGCAATATCCTTCCCCCAGGAGTGGGGAGGGAATGGGGATTTTGCAATATCCTTCCCCCAGGAGAAATTTCGTTGCATACAACTCTCAAAGTTGTATGCAACTTTGCATACAACTTAAAGGCTCACCACCTCCAATATACACTCCAACTCTCAGTCCTTAGGTGTGCCTTGCAAAGTGGGGCGGGGCGCTCTCTTCCCGAGTTGTCAGGTCAGCCTGCGCTGTTCCTGCCTTCTCTCCACTCTCTGTGCTCGGGGATCAGGAGGGGGTGATCCTTGCTCATCGCCTGAGCTCCATCGCTCCTCATTTCCACTGCTTGCCCTCTCTCGGTCATCCTGACCCCCGTTCCTCCCTGCTAACAAGCCATCCCAGTCCGGAAGGGCCCTGGGCTGCCTCAGCCTGCTCCTCCCTACATTCTTCCGAAGCCAACGAAGCTGCCCCCTCGATCTCCATCAGCTCCAGCTCTGGGTTATCCTCCACCGCAGATTCAGGCTCCAACGGGGGAATGAAGATAAGATAATTTCTTATCTTACTCTCTTCCCATTAGCTTTTCTCATCGTTAGTTGTTGGGTTAAGAAAACCTTTGGAAAGGTTTTCAAGCAGCTTTATATCAACCTTAGCGTTCTGAAATCTCTGGGAACTGGCAGAGGATTGCTTCTAAATGTAGGTTTTGTCCTTCTGGGTACCCACCGTTCTTTCTTGAACAAAATGGTGCGGTTGCATGAAATTTGTCTCATTCCCATTTCAGTGAGCCATGAAGCCGGCGACCCTCCGGCCACCCGGCGTCTGAATTTTGTCCGACTTCTGATGCTGTACACCCGCAAGTTTGAATCGACAGACCCCCGCGAAGCTTTGCAGTACTTCTATTTTCTCAGGTCGGTTCCTGCCCTAACTTAAGCGAAAGGTGGTGGGGGAGGGTGCCCGATTCAAATGACTGCCACGGCGAAGCGGGATCTGTGGTACTGACCGCTGTGTGATCCTTGTTTTAAGGAACGAGAAGGACAGCCAAGGCGAAAACATGTTTCTGCGTTGCGTGAGCGAGTTGGTGATCGAGAGCCGAGAGGTACGCAAGGATCATTTGGTTCCTATCCTCCTGTTAGGTTGGAATTCCTGCTTTCCATAAGAGAGACCCACTCTGCAAGTTGAGAATTTCTGGGTGGGTTCAGAAATCCCCGTTTTTTTTTTTCTTTTCATATTTTACAACCACAATCTTTATTACGGTCACAGTACCTCAAATAAAGGCAATTAAAAACAACAATAGTACTAAAAAACAAAAATAAAGGTCTGTAGAGATTCTCAGTCCTCCAGGTCATGGTTGTCCCAAAGGGGCTTTTTTTCAGGAGGCAACTGGACAGATGGTCGTTTGCATCCTTTTGGAGGGTCGTTGAAGCCCTTGGAGGTTTATCTGTGTCCTCAGGTGACCACCTGAGCGGTGCTCCTGCTTCCTATAGTTTGCATTTTTTTTTTCTTTTTGAAATCTGTTCATACTCCCATGCCATGAATGGATTTCCCCCCAAAATTGCGGACTACAGGAATGATTTGCACCACTCAGCTGACCCTGAGGACACAGATAAACCTCCAAGGGGCCTCAACGACCCTCTAAAAGGATGCAAATGACCAGCTGTCTGCCAGGAATATAAATTCTTCCATTCCCCACCATCCAGTCTGAGCTGAAGAAGCTTCTTGGATGAGAAGCGAAACGTCTTCAACGGAAAAAAAACCAAGAAAGTCCAGTTGCCTCCTTGAAAAAGCACCTTTTGGGACAACCACAAACAAACAAACAAACAAATAAATAAATAAATAAATAAATAAATTTCTATACCGCCCTTCTCCCGAAGGACTCAGGGCGGTGTACAGCCTATTAAAAGCACAAAGACAGACACCAATTAAAAATAATTAAAATTATTAAATAATTTCGTCTTAGATTTAAAACCCCAAAAATTTAAAACACCCAATTTAAAATCATTACATTGATAGCCCGGCCTGGCGGAACAGCAGGGTCTTGAGGGCATAGCGAAATACACGGAGGTCCATGACCTGGATGGCTGAACATCTCTACACATTTTTAGCCATACAATTTGAGATGAACACCCTTGGAATGGTGTGGGAATAAGGAATGGATTTCCAGAGAGAAAAAAATTGCAGACTACAGGAACCAGGAGCACCATTCAGGTGACCCTGAGGACACAGACAAACCTCCAAGTGGCCTCAACGACCCTCAAAAAGGATGCAAATGTCCAGCTGTCTGCAGAGAATACAAATCCTTCCATTCCCCTCCATCCAGTCAGAGCTGAAGAAGCTTCTTGGATGAAAAGTGAAACGTCTTCAAAAGGAAAAAAAAACAAGAAAGCCTCTTGAAAAAAGCACCTTTGGGACATGCCTATTGTGCATTTTTTTCCCATTCTCTATTTAGAATGCATGTTGAGAGATGGATCATACCTGGTGGGGTGTGGCTGCTTCAGGGACCCTGTGGTCACTCATAAGGGCGAATGACAACAAAGGTGCTTGAGAAGCTGTAATTTGGGAACCATGTCATAAGTAACTTTAGGGGGATCGGTCGAAACTTCAAATGATTGCTCAGCAACTGGTCTGCAAGTTGAGGACTACCTGTATCCATTAAAATCTGGATCATTCATAATAGCAGTAACACTTAGACTTCTATACCACTTCATAGTGCTTTCCAGCCCTCTAAGCGGTTTACAGAGTCAGCATATATTGCCCCAAACAATCTGGGTCCTCATTTTATCCACTTTGGAAGGATGGAAGGCTGAATCAACCTTGAGCCCGGTGAGATTCAAACTGCCAAATTGCAGTCAGCTGGCAGTCAGCAGAAGCAGCCTGCGGGACTGCACTCTAACCACTGTGCCACCGTGGCTCATAATAGGAGTACCAGTATACCTTTCCTAACTCAGTTTTTGTTTTCTTTTGCATGGATAGTTTGACATGATTCTTGGAAAACTGGAGAACGATGGCAGTAGAAAGGTAACTCCATTTATAGATCTCTTCTCTTCTTTTGAATAGCTCAATGACACTGAATGTTGAGTGTAAGGCCAAAATATTATTGAATTGTATGTCAGAAATGAAAGAATACGCGGTGGGCTTGCTGCTGTTAATTTAAAAACAGTATTTGTTTTAAAAACAAGAAAAGCTTGTAGTCCTCATAATCTATCGAAGTATTTAAGAATTGGAAAAGCCATTTGTCTATTATCTTTCTTCCTGATTCCATGCTACTTCATTGCAAAGAAATTGCTCTTCCACCCACCTCAATCTTCCCAGCACATTCTCCTTTTTCATTCCCCTACCAGCCTCTTTCTCCCCTTGTGCTTTTGGATGGAAGCACTGTTCCCACTTTGCCACTCATTTAAATCGCACACTTCATTCAGGGGTGGGTTCTAAATTTTTTTACTACCGATTCTGTGGGCATGGCTTATTTTGTGGGCGTGGCTTGGTGGTGGTAATGTGACTGGGTGGGTATGGCCAACTTTTTTTTTTTTTTTACTTTTAAAAGCATTTTTTTCTACAACCTTAAGAGGTTGCAGGAAAAAAATGTTTTCAGAAGCCTCTGACAATCAGGCAACTCAGCTGGGATCGCCAGAGGCTTTTAGAGGCATTTTTCCCCCTACCACCTCTTCGACCAAAGGGGTTGCAGAAAAAAATGCTTTTAAAAGCCTCTGACGATCCCAGCTGAGCCACGCGATCATCAGAGGCTTCTTTTTTTTACTTTTAAAAGCATTTTTTCGGCCGAAGAGGTTGTAGAAAAAATGCTTTTAAAAATAATAATTAAAAAAAGCCTCTGATGAGGTGGGTGGGGTAAGCAAGCCGCGACCGGGCCAGGGACTGGTTCGGGGGCGTGGCCAGCCAATGTTATTACCAGTTCTCCGAACTACTAGAAATTTTTACTACTGGTTCTTGTGAACCAGTGCGAACCGGGAGCGACCCACCACTGACTTCATTCCATATTTGGAACAAACTGATCCCGTTTCATTCCACGTGTGAATCAACACAACCTCTTAAACATGGGGGTTTTTGGTTTGGGCATCAGCGGTTCATGAACATTGCACATTTCACGCTTCAGTTGCAGATAAATCCTGCTGCCATCCTCTTCCTGTGCATTTCGGAGCTCTTCTTCTGAATCAGATAGGAAGCCTTGCACAGCTTCTCTTTTTTGCATGCAGAAAAGCATTTTAAATTGCTGGTTAAGGAAGATTCTGTAGTTGCTGTGACAGTTTTACGTCATCTGGGGAAGGCAGGAAGGGAGGACCAGGAAGGGTCAAGATGTAATGGTGTGTAGGAATGGCCTTGGGATCAGAGGAGGGGGTAGGGATGTTGCCTAGGGAACGATCCAATAAGGGGGCAGGGGAGCCCGCAGCTGGGTAGAGAAAGAAACTCAGAAAGGATCCTCTCCAACATCTCAAGCTGAAAAAGAGACAGTGGGAATGTCAGGGTTCCAAGTAATACATCCATAACAAACAGAACTCCGAGGCAACTAGGTTCCTCAAAGAATTGGTTTATTGGACATATCAGATTGGCATAAACTGGTGAAAACCGACTCTGAACATTCCCGCGGTTTTCACCTAATTAAAAGTAAAAAGTTTTTCCCCTTTTCCCAAACAGTCAGTCACATGGTCCAATCAAAGTCTTGTCCGGTTGCTAGGCGATGTCCCTCCTCCTCTCCCTGGCCACCTGTGGGAATGTCCTTGGTTCCCAGGAGAAAGTATTTTTGTTTTGGCTACGCAACCCCTCTATCTCTATTCCCCCCTCCCTATCCCTCAGCTCCAGTGTGGCAACACTGAAGCCTCAAAATGGCCTCAGTCAGGTCAGCTTCAGAGTTGACAGGGAGATTTGTACTTTCAGACGTGCCAGATTCTGCTGATAAAACTTTACAGTAAAGTAGAATTAGCCATTCTGTTCGAGTTTCAGGTCTAGTCTACCTGGGAAGGTTGACACAGGGGGATAAAATTGACTGTATTTTTCCTATGGCTGACAGAGGTTCTGGCTAGGATTCAGTAGGCTTTCAGCTGAATCCTACCCAGGTAGTCCTCGGCTTACAACATCACAATAGAGCCCAACATTTCCATTGCTAAGAGAGACAGTTGTTAAGTGAGCTTTGCCCTATTTTATGGACCTTTCTTGCTACCATTGTTAAGTGAATCACTGTAGTTGTTAAGTTAGCAACACGGTTGTTAAGCGAATCTGGCTTCCTCCATTGACTTTGCATGTCAGAAGGTCTCAAAAGGGGGGGTCACATGACCCCAGGGACAATCATCATAAATATGAGCCAGTTGTCAAGCGTCTGAATTCTGATCACATGATCACGAGGGTGCGGCGATGATTGTCAAGTGTGAAAACGATCATAAGTCCCTTTTTTTCTGTAGCGTCGTAACCAGAGGTGGTATTGAGCCAGTTCTGTCCGGATCGCCCGAACCGGTAGCGGAAATTGCGGGTGGCTCTGCCCATCCGCCCCGGCTTTATGATGATTTTTTTGGGCATGTTTTTGAAGTTGTGCGCATGCGCGCGCTCACATTTGCGAACCGGTAGGGAAGGTAAGTGAATGCCACCCTGGTCGTGTCTTTGAATAGTCACTGAACAAATGGCTGTAAGTCGAGGACTAACCTGTAATTAATCCGAAGTGAAAACCCATGAGCTTTCTTGTTTAAGTTCCGGGTGCTCGTAGGGTCCTGCTAGTATTCTCCACAGTGGTGCTCGCTTGGATAGGATATGGCTGCAGATGAGGAGGCTGGAAAAGTGGCTAGGCAAGAACCCAGGGAATTTGGGTTCTTTTGAACCCAAGCCCATTGAACCCAAGCCCGTTGTTCAAAAAGAAAAGGTCAGGAGTTGGAATGAGAAAGTAACAGAGGAAGCACTAGGCCAGTGATGACGAAACTTTTGAGCACCGAGTGCCCAAACCAGAATGTGCGTGCATGTGCATATGGGCCGGAAACCCCGAAAACTAGCTGGCCGGCGCGCACATCCCTGTTTTTGGGCTATTTTTTGGGCTGTTTTCCAGCTGTTTTTTGGGCCGTCTTTTGGAAAACAGCCTGAAAATGGCCCAAAAAATAGCCTGAAAACGGCCTGGAAAATGGCCTGTTTTTTGGCCATTTTTCAGGCCATTTTCAGACTGTTTTCCGGCGCTCTGGGGTCTGCGACCAGCTGGCCGGCGCTCATGTGCGTGCCAGAAACCAGAAGAGCAGCTGGCGATGGCATGTGTGCCCACAGAGAGGGCTCTGCATGTGCCACCTCTGGCATGCGTGCCATAGGTTCGCCGTCACGGCACTAGGCTGCTGGAGTGATGCTCTCCTCAAACCCTGAAGTCTGGCAGAGACCTTTACTTTTTTTGGGAACTTGGTGGACATCCAGCTGGTGGCAGTGTAGCCATTTTATGTCACGAAGAAAAATCCTGCGGTCGTTTTTTTTTTCCTTCCTGCCAATTTTGATGATGTTCTTTTGTCGTCCCAGTGTACAGTTTAGACCCGGTCTTATATTTTTTTGAACCCTGAAATAAGCGCTTGGCCTTATTGCCATGCACTCAAAAGCCCAAATGGGCTTATTATCAGGGGATGTCTTATTTTGGGAGAAATGGGGGGGGGAGAGAAAGAGAGAGGAGGGAGGGAAGGAGGGAAAGAGGGAGAGAGAGAGAGAGAGAGAGAGAGAGAGAGAGAGAGAGAGATACCATGTTTTCCCGAAAATAAGACCCTGTCTTATATTTTTTTGAACCCTGAAATAAATGCTTGGCCTTATTGCCATGCACTCAAAAGCCCGATTGGGCTTATTATCAGGGGATGTCTTATTTTGGGGGAAACAGGGTAGCTGGCTGGAGAATTCTGGGAGTTGAAGTCCACAAGTCTTAAAGCTGCCAAGTTTGAAGACCTCTGGACTATAGCATTGGCCCCCAAACTTTTGGGTTCCAGGGACATGGGGTGGCTGTGGTTTTGTGCACTGCCTTGATTCTTCAAGTCCTCATGGAGCAGTGCCGGTTCCGAGACTAGGGGTTGAGGGACCCCGACTTTTCCAGAAAGAGGAAGCGCATTCCAAGAAGGGGGCCCAGAAGCCCAGAAATGGATCAGAGACAGAGGAAGAGAAAGCCTCTCCCTAGAATCTCCCACGTTATATCCGTTTGGATGAGAGCAGTCAAAGTTTAGCCTGGCAAGATTCTGTCTATATGGCGCGAGATAATAAATAACTGACTGGATTGTTCTCTATCGCTCTTGGCCTTGGCCTGACACTATTCGGTTTTTCTAAATATTTTATCTCCCCTTCCCTCCTCTCCCTCCCCCCCCCCAACTATTTGCCATCTTTCATCAGCCTGGAGTTATTGACAAGTTCACGAGAGACACCAAACCAATTATTAACAAAGTGGCCTCAGTGGCAGAAAGCAAAGGATTGTTCGAAGAGGCCGCCAAACTTTACGACCTTGCCAAGGTAAGTGGGGTTTCAAAGATACTTTGGATATGTTCATCGCCTTATATTGTTTGTAAAAATAATAAAAAGGCAATAGACTGATCAAGGAGGGATTCAACCTGGAAATAAGGAGACATTTTCTGACAGTGAGAACAATCCACCCATGGAACAGAAGTTGCCTTCGGAAGTTGTGGGAGCTTCATCACTGGAGGCTTTCAAGAAGAGACTGGACTACCATCTGTCAGAAATGGTGTGGGGTCTCCTGCTCGAGCAGGGGGCTGGACTAGATGACCTCCAAGGTCCCTTCCAACTCGGTTAATCTGTTATATACCACTTCACAGTGCTTTACGGCGCTCTCTAAGTGGTTTACAGTGTCAGCATATTGCCCCCAACAATCTGGATCCTCATTTTACCCAAAAGACAGGATACAAACACAGGTAGTCCTTGACTTACCACGACAATGGAATCCAACATTTCTGTTTGAAATGTTTGTTTTGCCCCGTTTTACGACCTTTCTTGCCAGAGTTGTGAAGCGAATCAATGCAATTGTTAAATTAGTAACAGAGTGGTCTTAAGTGAAGCTGGCTTCCTCCTTGACTTTCCTTGTCAAAAGATCGCGAAAGGGGATCACGTGACCCGGGACCAGGGGTGAAATCCAGCAGGTTGGGACAGGTTCTGGAGAACTGGTTGCGGAAATTTTGAATAATAATAATAATAATAATAATAATAATAATAATAATAATAATAATTTTATTTCTATACCGCCCTTCTCCCGAAGGACTCAGGGCAGTGTACAGCCTATTTAAAAACACAAAACAAAACAGCAATTAGAATTTAAAATCATTAAATGATTAGGCTCCAATTAAAATCCCAGAAATTTAAAATACCCCAAATTAAAATAGTTCAGAGAACCGGCAAATACCACATCACGCTGGCCCCAGGAGTGGGGAGAGAATGGGGATTTTGCAATATCCTTCCCCTGGAGTGGGATGGGAATGGAGATTTTGCAGTATCCTTCCCCTGCCACGCCTACCATGCCACGCCCACAAAACCGGTAGTAAAAAAAAATTAGATTTCACCACTGCCCGGGACACTGCATCCCTCATAAATACGAGTCAGTTGCCAAGCGTCTGAATTTTGATCACATGACCATGGAGAGGCTGCAGCGGTCATAAGTGTGAAAAACGATTCCAAGTCACTTTTTTTCCAGTGCCGCTGTAACTTTGGATGGTCACTAAGCGAACTGTTACAAGTCGAGGACTACCTCTAAGCACACACCAAGTTGTGATGGGAGTTAGCACAGATGGCTAAATTGACCGAAAAAAAGAAAAAAAATACAAATACCTTTATTTCTACTTGAAAACCGCTTCTAATCTTCGTGCTTGAGGTGGGAAACAAAAAGAAACTGTGGGGACCAGCTGCCCCCCCCCTCACCCCCATATTCCAAGAAAGTACGAACTCTTGAGAACTTTGTATTTTAAATGGAACCTTTTATTGAAAGGGATGAAAGCAAGTCAAAACTCAAAGCAGGCTCTGGGGTCCCTCAGGGCATGCAGTTCAGGATAAAAGAAATTAGGAACCCCCTCCCCACTTTCCGATGTGGTTTCTGACCAAGCCGTCGGGTGTGAATGCGAATTGCACCAGCCTCTCTGAGAAACAGATACAAAGAGCTTCTCAGGGTCATTTTACAATCCACTCGTTTCCCCCCCACCCCTTTCATTTCCCGAGGTGTGAGAATTCTCCAGGCATTCCTGGCGCCAGGCAACGGTTATAAATCGGGGTAAAGTTTATAAAAAGAGGATCAGGCAAGAAATTAGATACTTAGGACACATAGGAAAAGAACTAAAGGTGACAATTCCGGGCCCTTTCTTCCACGAAGAATGGCAGATATACGGATGTGACAGAAACTTTGATTTTGGGTGCTACAGATTAGTTGGATTTGTTGTTAAAGAAATGTCTAGTTTAAACTATTATGTAAAAGTAAAAAGTTGAGGTTAATGCCTTATTCTACCGCACTGAAGGGAATCGAATATCTTTTCTTTCTTTTCCCCCCTCTTCTTTCCCTCGCTTTTCTCTTCCCTTTTTCCTTCCCTATTTCTCCTGTTGTTTACTTCTGTATTTTCTTTGTGGGCTGCTTTGTAAACTAATAAAAATTGTTAAAAAAGAAAAGAAAAGGGGACCCAGTTTGTGGGGGCAATAAGCTGACTTTGTATAAATATACAAAAGTATGAAGGCTATTGCTTAACGCATTGTAAGCTGCCCTGAGTCTCCGGAGAAGGGCAGCATATAAATCAAATTTTTTAAAAAAAAAGAAGAAGTAGAAAGTTGAGAAGCCTTTCAGAAGGTTTAATGGCAGAAGATCTGCTTCTAATTTGTTGCAGATAGAAAGCATGAGGCTTCTCCTTAAGCTTTTCGCTTTGCTCGCTGCCGCCAATCTCAGTTGACCAGGAGAGTTCCTGGGCTCTGCCCCTGAGCCCTCCCTTCTCCCCCTTCCTCCCCCATGATTTCTTTCCAAAAAGGCCTCCTGACTTGGTCCTGTATTGCCTCCTTTCTCTCTTTGTGCCTCCCTCAGAACCCCGACAAAGTCCTTGAGCTGATGAACAAGTTGCTCAGCCCCATCGTGTCTCAGGTCAGCGCTCCCCAATCCAACAAGGAAAGGCTGAAGAACATGGCACATGCCATTGCAGAGAGGTAAGAGACTGGCCTGGGGCAGGGGGGCTTGAGAATTCCTGCCCATGCCAGATCAGCCAGGTTTCCTCTGACCTTGTTCCACCGGAGCTTGGGAGAAGTCTTGGATTATGCAATCAGAGGTCACGCACAGAGTTAAAATAGTATACAGTGGTGGCCAAAATTGTGGAAACCTTTTGGGGGGGAGGGAAGTGTATTTTTGAGGTTTGATGGCTAATAACACCACTTTTTTTTTTTTTCAAGATAATCCTACTGCTGGAATGGCCTGGGAATAGCCCAGACCTTCACCCAATTGAAAATCTATGGATTTTCTGACTAAAGAAACTTCTTAGTCAGAAGTGACCCAGCAATAAAACCCAGTTAATAGAAGCAATCCTTCAATCTTGGTTTCACATTAGAACAGCTGCAGAACTCAAAGACTTGGTTCACTCCATGGGAAGACGTTGTAAGGCCGTCATTCATGCTAAAGGTTACCCAACCAAGTATTAACTGACAGGGTGATAGTTTTTGTATATCTCGTTTTTTCTACATGTTTCACTTTTCTTCTTTATACTGTAACTGCTATTCTAATAGCAAATCCTTCATAAAAATTATTGCATTTCATTCTTGATTAAATTCTCTTTCCATTGATATATAATTTTATGGTACTACTACTCCAAAAAAAAGTGGTGTTATTAGCTAGTTTTAGAAAATACACTTTCCCCAAAAGGTTTCCTCAATTTTGGCCATTACTGTATATGCTGCTGCTTTTTAGGGATGGGACTAATAAGGCTATCATATCTGGCTTGTAGGCCATACAGGTAATCCTCGTCACAATTATGACCACTAATTGAGTCCAGCATTTCTGTTGTTAAGTGAGATATTTGTTAAGTGACTTTTGCGCCATGTTATGACCTTTCTTGTCACCGTTGTTAAATGAATCACTACCGTCGATAAGTGAGTGACACGGTTGTTAAGTGGATCTGGATTCCTCATGGGCTTTGCTCGTGAAAAGGTCGCAAAAGGGGATCGCACGACCCACCCAGGACACTGCAACCATCGTAAGTATGAACCAAGTTGCCAAGCATCTGAATTTTGATCACATGATCACGGGGGATGCTGCGTAAATGTGTAAAATGGTCCTAAGTTACTTTTTTCAGGGCTGTTATAACTTTGAACAATCTGTTAAGGTATTGAGATTTAAGAGCCGACCAGCTGTAAAGCTGATGCAATGTAAGGCTGATGCAATGAAGATGAATCAGCATTGCAGTGGTGGGTTCCTCTCGGTTCGGCCCGGTTCTGCCGAGCCGGTAGCAGTGACGATATGACGTCACCAAACCGGTTCTGCCCCCCCACCTCCCACGTTATTCTTACCTTTTATTTGCCCCCACCCCCAATCTATTGCTGTCTCCCGAGTCCCAGCTGATCGGCTAGAAGGAAAAAACTGTTTAAACTCTTGCCTCGGGGCTTCAAAGGGCCGCCCTACAGCTGATCAATGTTAAAAGGCAGTGTGGTGGTAGATCGGTGCCTCCAAAAACAAATGAGTAGACTGGTGCCTGCAAAAATAAATGAGTAGACCGGTACAGCTCTGCAAGCAGTTAAAAGCCTGGTAGACCAGTGCCTCTGCTAAATCCTAAAGAATTGTCACATGACCATCAAGCCACACTCACAAAATAAGCCACGCCCACAGAACCGGTAGTAAAAAATTTTAGAACCCACCCCTGCAGCATTGGTATTGCCGGTTGTAGACTTGAAAGGGGTCCACAAAGGTTTTTATCCCTTTAAGCGGTGGTTATATAATTCAGCCAGGAGAGGGCGTATTATCTTTCCTTGTGTCCGTTATTCATTGCTGAGCTCTCCGTGTAGAGTTAAGAAGAAGATTGCTTGCTTGTCGGGTATTTGCTTACCATGTATATTTCTGTATATGTCTTGTATATAAACCATTGTTAAATGTCCAAGTCTCTGTGTGCTGAGTTTTGGTCCTGGGTTGTCTCCTAATGGTAATCACGCTGCAAACGCTTTGACACAATCACTAAATGAACTGTTGTAAGTCAAGGACTACCTGTACAGAGAATCGCGGAAAGCAACTAGAGGTTGTGAGTTTTCCCTGTCCTTGCTGCTATCAAGTGGTCATCTGATGGGTCAGTCCTTCCACTGGGGACAAAAGGAGGACATAAAAATAATTGGTATTTGGGGAAGAGATGTAATCTGCATACAGGAGCTCCTTGACTTACAACCGTTTGTTGAGTGACCGTTTGAAGTTATAACCAGACTGAACAAAGTGGCTTAGAATGGTTTTCCACACTTAGCGACCGTCGCACCATCCCCATGGTCACGGGATAAAAAAAATGTGGACGCTTGGCACCTGACTCTCATTTACGACGGTTTGCAGCACCCTGGGGGGGGGGTGTCACGCCATCCCCTTTTGCGCCCGTCCGACAAGCAAAGTCAGTGGGGAATCCAGAATCTCTTAACCGCCGTATAATTGCAGCAGTTCACTTAACAACTGTAGCAAGAAAGGTTGTAAAATGGGGCAAAGCCTCCGCTTGACAAAGGTCTCGTTTAGCAATGTAAATGTTGGGCTCGGTGGTTGTTGTAAATCGAGGACTCCCTGTAAATGGCGGGATACAAATAAATAAACGTCAAGTTGTGAAGTCTTCACAAAGTTTTTATTGGAACATCCGCTTTCAATTTGTTGCAGATACAAAGCCCAAGGAATAAGTACCAAGAAGCCGGTTGACTCAACGTTCTACCTTCTCTTAGACCTGATCACGTTTTTTGACGAGTATCACGCTGGCCATATTGATAGGGCCTTTGATGTAAGCATCCTCACCGTTTTTCCTCTGAAACTGTACAACTTTAGTTGATTTTGATTCTGTCTAACGCTTTGCCTCCAAATAGAGACAACTGAATTTTACACTGGAGAAAATTGGCCGTTTGCTAACCGATCTTGTCTTGGTCTCAACTGAAACGGACTGAATAACATTAAAATGGCATTAACAGACACTGGGCAGGTGGTGGGGGCTGTTGGCAGAATTACGACTATTCCTCTGCATAATTTGTGTTTTAATTCAGCCTTAAATGTTAAGATTCTTGATTTGTGTAGGATGGCATTGCTATCTATCTATCTATCTATCTATCTATCTATCTATCTATCTATCTATCTATCTATTTTAGCTTTAATCGGATTTTGCAATCGACAGGGTTGAACTGATTTTTGCCTAGTTATTTCTCAGTTTTGAAACTAAGCTACAGATTGGAGAGCGGGAGTGTTATACAGTATCCGGAGTCAGGTGAATGGAGAGCTCAGGAAAAATAATTTTTAAAAAATTGCAGAGGATTCAAGTGAGCAAAAAACAAAAAAAAACAAAAAAAAAACCCAAGGAAACCACAGCAAAGTTTTAAATTACAATATTTCATATATTTAAGCCTGACATGAAATAGTCATAACATTATAATGACTCTACTAGCCTATCTCTATCTCTATCTCTATCTCTATCTCTATCTCTATCTCTATCTCTATCTCTATCTCTATCTCTACCTCTACCTCTACCTCTACCTCTACCTCTACCTCTACCTCTACCTCTACCCCTACCTACCTACCTATCATCTATCTATCTATCTATCTATCTATCTATCTATCTATCTATCCATCCACCCTCCATCTATCTGTCTGTCTGTCTGTCTGTCTGTCTCTTTGTCTGTCTAGCTTTCCATCCATCCATTGTATAATCTTGATCTATCCATTATCTATCTATCTATCTATCTATCTATCTATCTATCTATCTATCTATCATCTATATCTGTCTATCCATCCATCCATCCATTGTATAATATTGATTGTCTGTCTGTCTGTCTGTCTGTCTGTCTGTGTAATGCTTGTGATAGCCTCTTTCCTACTCATCACACACAGTAGTTAGGTTTGCAATGTGGGGGCTTTCCCACCCTCTCTAACAATGCTATATTACACGAAGATTTTGTACATTCCCGTTGGCATGATTGGGGGTGGAGGGTACAGAAGCCACAGGGAAGGGGATTGACTATTGCCCCATTCCTGCTCTGAACCAAGAGCCAGCCTAGAGCTCAGAGAGCAACGGTTACTTCGCAGTCTGGTGAGACGTGTTCACAGCAAAGTTTCCCCATTTCTGATTCCTGCTGATTCCAGTTGTAGTCAAAACCGACAGGCTCAGGTCACATCATCCTGCGAGGCCAATGCTGGCGACACTAAACTGGAGAAGTAGCAGGTGGATCTAAGAAAGCTCCTAGGGTAACGACCCTTGTTTTAAACATCATATCTGTAGTTACCGAATAGAAGTCTGTAGAGCTTCTCAGTCATCCAGGTCATGGTTGTCCCAAGGATTATAAATTATATTCTGCAAGGAATATAAATCCTTCCATTCCCCACCGTCCTGTCAGAGCTGAAGAAGCTTCTTGGTTGAGAAGCAAAACGTCTTCAAAGAAAAAGCAAGAAAGTCCAATTGTCTCCTGAAAAAGCACCTTAATTGGGGCAACCAGGACCTGGATGACTGAGAATCTCTACAGACTTTTAGCTATCCAATTTGGGATGAACAACCTTTGAAGGGTGTGGGAGTAGGAGTGGATTTCCAGAGGAAAAAAATTGCAGACTACAGGAACCAGGAGCACCACTCAGGTGACCCTGAGGACACAGATAAACCTTCAGGTGGCCTCAACGACCTTCTAAAACAGAGGTCTTCAAACTTGGCAGCTGGCTGGAGGATTATGGGAGTTGAAGTCCACAGGTCTTAAAGCTGCCAAGTTTGAAGACCTCTGCTCTAAAAGGATGCAAATGACCAGCTGTCTGCAAGGAGTATAAATTCTTCCATTCCCCACCATCCGGTCAGAGTTGAAGAAGCTTCTTGGATGAGAAGCAAAATGTCTTTAATAGAAAAAAACAACAAGAAAGTCCAGTTGCCTCCTGAATAAAGCACTTTGGGGATTACTGAATAGAACATTAATCTGTCTATAAAATGTTTTATCCTGTTGCTCTTATTGGTTGTAAGCCGCCTAGAGATAACTTTAGGCCAGATGGGCAGCCTAGAAGTTAAAATAAATAAATGGAGGTAAATGGAGCTGTTATACCAGCAGTGTATCATTCTTTCTATGTGTATTGATCGTATACTTTATCTATGGATCTTTCGCTGCAGATCATCGAACAGCTAAAATTAGTCCCACTGAGTCAGGAGTACGTGGAAGAACGAGTCGCAGCCTTCAGGCATTTCAGCGATGAAGTAAGCAACTAGCGCTTTCCTTCCCTTCCTCTTCTCTGTCTGAATCAGGCATAACATCGGGGTTCTTGGACTGTGGAAACGATGACTGCGTACTACAGGGACACTGTGGCTCAGTGGCTAAGACGCTGAGCTTGTCGATCGAAAGGTCGGCAGTTCAGCGGTTCCAATCCCTAGTGCCGCGTAACAGGGTGAGCTCCCGTGACTTGTCCCAGCTTCTGCCAACCTAGCAGTTCGAAAGCGCGTAAAAAATGCAAGTAGAAAAATAGGGACCACCTTTGGTGGGAAGGTAACAGTGTTCCGTGCGCCTTTGGCGTTGAGTCATGCTGGCCACATGACCACGGAGACGACTTCGGACAGCGCTGGCTTTTTGGCTTTGAAACAGAGATGAGCACCGTCCCCTAGAGTTGGGAACGACTAGCACGTATGTGCGAGGGGAACGTTTACCTTTACCTTTACCTTACTACTGCCTAGTTTTGTTACTTAAATAGCATGCAAAAAGAAAAAGACTTTGAAGCTGAAACACCGCCAGACTCAAATCAGTTGTTCTGATCGTACCAGCAAAATCCATTGCCATTCCAGAAATACTCTAGGCGGAAAGAAGTTCAGGATAGGCAATTTTAGAGATTTTAAATATCGATCGATCAATCAGTTAACATCCGCATTACAACACTTCTGTTCAAATCGGAAGAGCAGTTTCTGAGGAGCATTTTGAACCAAAAAAACACAACATTTTGAGTTTTGAGCTTCCACTTCCGCCGTGTTCAAGGTCATGCAGTTCACCATTGTCATATTGGGTACAAAGGGAAGTTTGGGACAAGAAAGCTATTTAGGGGGTAAAACTGTGAACTAAAATATTTGGGGTGCGTGCGTGGGGGTCACCAATCAACCTCTCAAACTTTCAGAAGGCTGCAGAGGTAATAGTAAGGTGGAGAGCTCATTGGAGGGTAATTTGTTTGAATTTTTCATCTTTTTTTTTCTCTTCCACTTTTTTTTTTTTGGCGGGGGGGGGGAAAGGGAGTGAATGCATACTGCTTCTATTCCCGTTCTTAAAGCCCTGTAACAGACTAAAATTGGCCCAGAAAATTGAAACACTGCGCCTTTGGGAGAACTCGAGCGAAAGGAAGTCGGAGGCCGGAATTGGCATGATCTCAGGGCCATCTGAAGCCCACAGGTTGACCCCCTGCCATCAACTAAAACTCAGAACCTCCCACACATGAAACCCCCCTCCCCCCCAATTCCTGAAGAAGTTGCCACCAAAGAGAACAATTTGAAGTCCACCTCAATAATCTCTCTAGGATCAATCAGTATGGCCTTCGTCTCTCATTTTCCCCCCTCTTTCATTCTGCTTGTCTTTCCTTCCCCTCTTACTTTTTCTTAGATCAGGCACAATTTGTCAGAGGTCCTCCTTGCCACGATGAATATCTTGTTTACCCAGTATAAGAGGTTGAAATGTGCCAGCCCAGCCACGCCTGCTAGGCCCACCCGGGTCATTGAGGACCGAGATTCGGTAAGTTTTTTTTTTCCTTCCTTAGTAGACGAGGTCACCTTTTCAGCCCAGCAGTGACCATCTTCACAGTTGTGGTTATAAAAATCTACTTTTCACTGCTCTACAAAGCTGACCTTTGCAATTACTTTGATTACAGAAACTTCTTTTGCTGAGGATAATGAGGTCAAGAAATATTTGCCCAAGGCTATCCTAGAAATTAATAGCTAGGAAGAAATTTGGAGTCCAGTGACTAGATCAGTGAGGGTGAACCTTTTCGGCGCCAAGTGCCGAAAAGAGAGCATGTCTGGGCGCACATCTGGGCCGCAACCCGGAAGAGGAGCTGCCCAGGGTGCATGCACACGCCCGAAGACAAACTTCCACTTTCAGCTACTGAACTTCGGGTTTCAGCCAGCTACTATTCCGGGTTTCTGGCGCGCATGCGCACGCGGTGATCAGTTGCCCGGCGCGCACACTCACACAGGAAAACAGAAGATCAGCTAGAAGATGTTCTAGTTTCCAGCACCAGCACTGCTGCATGCAAAAAGGCCAGCTGATTGTTGTGTGCGTACATGCACCAGAAACTCGGAAGAGGAACGGGCAATGGTGCACGTGCCAGGCAACATGGCTCCACGCGCCACTTCAGGCACGCGTGCCATAGGTTCACCTTCACGGGGCTAGATGATCTCTTATCATCTTTCTGTGGATAAAATTTTTCTCCACAGGAGAGGTGTGCTTTGAATATTTCTTGCCACGTGCGTTTTAATGCCTGCATACACACGCAGACAAACGGGCACTAACCCAAAGGTGCTTTTTTGAGAGGCAACTGGGCTTCCTTTATTTTATTCCTTAAAGACGTTTCGCTTCTCATCCAAGAAGCTTCTTCAGTCAGAACCGAACAAAGTTCAAACAAATCTATTGACATGTTAGCCTGGCATCTACCTGGCCTTACTTCTGATGGACATTAAATACAGATGGGTCAGGTATGAAAAACCAGGTCCACATGTGAAGGTCCATTTAAACAGATTCGTTGCTACTCATGCCTATGCACTGAAATATTCTCACCTGCTTGGAGTTAGAGAAGGGTCAATGGAATTCAAGGGAAGTTGGAATTAGTTCGCTTGTGGCTACGTAGGGATTCTAGGCTGATTCCTCTTTTAACTCCACCCCCAGGTTCTGCCATTCTTTCTCCTACAACAGGACTGTCAAACTCGCGGCCTGGGGGCCAGATGTGTCACGCGCTGGCCACACCCATGCCAGTTTTAGCAAAGGGGGGGGGGAGTCGTGATATGTCACGTGACGCCGCCATGACAATGCGGGTTTGATACCCCTGCCCTACAAGATGAGATTTTTGTTCCTTTTTAATTTATTTATTTATTGGTTCGATTTATATGCCGCCCTTTTCCGGAGACTCAGGGCGGCTTACAATGCGTTAAGCAATAGCCGTCATACTTTTGTATACACCTGCTTAGTAGGGCTTTCCCCCCCCCCCCCCCAAGCGGTGTTCTTTTTTATACAAAGTCAGCTTATCGCCCCCACAATCCGGGTCCTCTTTTTTTTTTTTTTTTAATTTGATTTATATGCCGCCCTTCTCCGGAGACTCAGGGCGGCTTACAATGTGCTCAGCAATAGCCTTCATCCTTTTGTATATTTATACAAGTCAGTTTATTGCCCCCACAACTGGGTCCTCAATTTACCTACCTCAGAAGGATGGAAGGCTGAGTCAACCTTGAGCCTGGTGAGATTTGAACTTATTTATTGATTGATTTGATTTTTATACCGCCCTTCTCCGGCAGGACTCAGGGCGGTGAACAGCCAAGGTAAAACATAGCGTACAAAATTTAAAACAATTTAAAAAGATATTAAATAATTTCGGCCCACAATTTAAAAACACCCCAATAAAATCAATTACAAATTAAAACCGAAAGATGGGATCAAGCCAGCCCGGCTAGATGAAATAAGCGAGTTTTAAGGGCCCGATGAAAAGTCTGGAGGTCCGGGATCATACATATCTCTGGGGGTAGGTCGTTCCAGAGGGCGGGTAACTTGCAGTAATTGCAGGCAGCTGGTGTTACTTAACAGTGCTTTATTTTTTTTTTAATTTTTTTTTAAAAATTTGATTTATATGCCGCCCTTCTCCGGAGACTCAGGGCGGCTTACAGTGCGTTAAGCAATAGCCTTCATACTTTTGTATATTTTATACAAAGTCAGCTTATTGCCCCCACAAACTGGGTCCTCAATTTACCTACCTTAGAAAGGATGGAAGGCTGAGTCAACCTTGAGCCTGGCAAGATTTGAACTTACTTTAATTGCAGACAGCTGGTGTTAAATTACAGTGCATAGTCTGCAGAGCTATCCAGGCTCCTTTAGTCTGCTGCGCCACCAAGGCTCTTCTAATGAGCCTATCCCAAGCTATCTTTCTCTCTCTGGACCTGCTTGGAATTAGAGAAGGGTCAATGGAATTCAAGGGAAGTCGGACTTAGCTCACTTGTGGCTACGTAGGGATTCTAGGCTGATCCCTCTTTTAACTCCCCCCCTGGTTCTTTCTCCTACAGGATGAGGTTTTTGTTCCTTTCTAATGAGCCTATCCCAAATTATCTCTCTCTCTCTCCAGACCTGGCTAATTTTTTCTTCTTCTTTTGATGCCCCTTAGCAACTCCGATCTCAAGCTCGGGCACTCATCACCTTCGCCGGGATGATCCCCTACAGAACGTCAGGGGACACCAACGCTCGTCTAGTACAGATGGAGGTTCTCATGAACTAGCTGAGCGGGGAAGCCAGCTGGTGGTAGTGGTGCTTCTTTTTGTGTGCACATTGAAAGGGTGATGGTTACGGGCCTCCAGTTTTAATTTTTGTTCCTTTTCTTTTCTTTTCTTTTTTTTTGTACGCCTTTTTTTTTTTCGTCAACCGCAATAAATTTCTTTGGATTTACGTATTTCGTTTTATTGATACCTTGTTTTACTTTGCACGTTTTTCTTACGTTCTCTCGTTTCTTTGTTTCACTTTTCAAACTCTTTTCTTCTTCTTTTGGAGGGAAATGGGAAAGATCTTTTAAGTTATGACCAGAAGAAGCATGTATTATGTCTTTATCTTATTCCATTGAAGATTAATAGCCCCCTCCCACTGTGACTGTTTTGCCCCCATTCCAGGTCATTGACAGTTGATAACTTGTGTGTCAAATTCAACCCAATGTAATGTGCATAATGGTTGGGTTGGCCCAACTCTCTGGACCAGGGGTCCCCAACCTTGGCAATTTGAAGCCTGGAGGACTTCAACTCCTAGAATCCCCCAGCCAGCAAAGTCCTCTAGGCTTCAAGTTGCCAAGGTTGGAGACCCCTGCTCCGGACTACATGGAAATGGGTAATTTATGGATTAATGTGTGGTGGAGATTCAGCAACTGCCTTAGCATATTTGAGGGAACCAGGCTCTTAAAATTTTGGTCATTTTTCTTTCCCCTGAATGGCTCAAAAGCCCTCTGGATAAGACTGACATTGTGAAGAAGATAGAATTTTCAATCTGTTTTTTTTGCAGAGTATAATTTCCACTATGTTTACGTCCCTTTAAAAAAAAAAAATGAAGGAAAATTATACTAGATTTATCCATGGTCGGTTGTTGAATTTCAGTATGATCCTGAGGGTGGGGAGAGTTGCGACATTGGCCAGGGTTGCCGGGAGTGGGTGGCAACGTAATTCATAATAATAACCATAAATGTCAGATTCCGTCCAATGAAACACTTTTCCAATCAGGTTGGGAGCAAAGCAAGCAGAACTGGAATTAAATATTTAACTGGTATAACCGTTACTAAGTTAAAAATGCTATTTGATTGGTTAACGGTAAATAATGGGAATCAAATACTACTACACATTTGGGATAATTAGAGAATAAAGTTAGCTTATAGTGCCTCCTTGCTTGTTTAAGAGATTTGTGACTTAGACTGTAGCTTTCCTCAGTTTATTTATTATTATTTATTAGTTTGATTTATATGCCGCCCTTCTCCGGAGACTCAGGGCGGCTTACAATGCTTTTAAGCAATAGCCTTCATACTTTTGTATATACCTGCTTAGTAGGGCTTTTCGGCCCCCCCTAAGCGGTGTTCTATTTTATACAAAGTCAGCTTATTGCCCCCACAAACCGGGTCCTCATTTTACCTACCTCGGAAGGATGGAAGGCTGAGTCAACCTTGAGCCTGGTGAGAATGGAACTCGCAGTAATTGCAGGCAGCTGGCAGCTAAATACTACTTTAACAGTAGTTTAGTCCACTGCGACACCAGGCTCTTTATACTGCAACAAAGGCTCTTTAGACTGCAGTTTAGACTGCAACAAAGAACCATAATACCACTATTAAAAGAATCAGTAGTTTAAAAATGGAAGTAATGCTGAGTATCGCTTTCCTTTAATTGTCATATTAATGATCCCCAGATGTATGCCCTATACAACAATATAGGGATGTGGTTCTTAGAACAAAAGATTATTTCTAGGTGAACTCTTAATTTTGAGTGAGTTTCCATGGGCAGGAAGAAATAATTAGCAAATAAATATATGCCTGCAAAAAAAGGGCAATTGCATAGCCATGAACTGACTTTTGGGGGGCCCTTCCATGGATTCCCCCCCCCACGCTTATTTTATCCTATTGTCCCCCAACTGTGTGGAACCCAATTTAAGAGAATTTCCAGCTGGTCTGTCCAATTCATTTGGGGATCATTAGCAAGGGGGAGATGTGTTGAAGCATTTATGTTGCATCAAGAGAAAGAAGGAAAGGAAATGCTCACGATCGTCTCCTCCTCTCTGGAAATTTAAGTATTGAGAGTTTAGGAGTATTTATTTCGATTATTCACTAGTGATTGGTTAAAAGTGAGCTATTTGTGCAAATGAGACCTTCCTGTTGATGGTTCTTGGCTTTAGTACCCGATAGTTACGTTTATCTGTCCTCTTTCTGCTGTTTTCCCAAGATTTATAGGGATGGAAGGGACCTTGGAGGTCCTCTAGTCCAACCCCAAGACCTAGAGAGAGATCTAGCTTTAGGAAGGGAGATTGTGCAACTGATAAATAAAACCACCCTAGGGAAATGCTTGATTGTGGGTGGATGGGTGGGTTCCTTTTTTAATGTGATTTATCCTGGAACAAGCTCAGTTCTTCAAAACCGGATGAGAAGCCAAGAAGCTCCAAGCTGACGTCCTGGTATTGTTGCTGCAGCTGGTGTTGTGAATCAGGCCGACAAAAAGTGCGTCTTACTATCCGGCTATTTCACTACACCAGGGTCGCATCATACCACTTGCACAAACCGTCACCGACATGCGGACGATTCGCTCCAAAGACAACTTCTGAGTCCTGGAAGCAGAATGGCCTTGACTTCCCTCCTCTTTCTGAATCTGAAGACGTCGACGGCGTTTAAGATCGGTCCAGATTTTGCTGAAAACATCAAGAAAGCTCCATCACTTCTTCCTCCTTCATTCAGAAGAATATCTCCCAAACGAGAGGATCTCTTAACTTAGAATGAATTCCACAGAAAGGATGGCTTTGCACGTCTTAGATAATTGGGGTGGGGAAACGGTGAGAAAGAAAATGGAGAGGGTCTGTTTTTTTTAAAATCAATGCATTTGTTTATTTATTAAATTTATTTGCCGCCCTGGTCTTAATGAAACGAACTCTGGGCAGCTTTACAGCATTATAATATTAAAATCCTCACACGTAAATATCTCTAAAACAATATAAGTGTAAATCCCAATCAAGATAAAATTACGTTAAAAAGATTGTTGATCTTTAAAATGCACGATTGGTTTATGGAATGTGGGCCATTCGGTGGTGGAGTTTTGACGAAAAGCTACGTGGGTTTTTTGTGTTTTTTTCCTGAAAAACTCAACACCTTTTTTTTTTTTTGTGGTGGGTCATGTTGTTTTGAAGTGTATGACGAGGGCTTGGAAACTAGCAGGCAAAATGGAAACGGGATATTTCATGTTGCTGTAATTGCAAATAAATGCGTGGAAAATAAAGTTATAAAACCAGAAGGATATTCATGCTCTACCATGTATGTGTGGTCTAAAAAAAAAGGTTCTATGTTGGAATAAATATTTTAACGGAAGTATTTTAACTAAAGTTGCATCCCTAAAGCAGAGGTTGCCTTCGAAAGGTTTGCCTAACGTCAGCCGGTTGAAAGGTGAAGCAATACTTTATTTACACAAACAATTGATCAGTGACAATTCCAGCCTACATTACTCAAATTCCTGCTTGTAAGTTCCCCAAACTCATTTCTCTCCATTCCTCTACTGGTTCTACTACCCCAGGGTGGCAAAACTCTTAACATGAGGATTCTCTATGCATACTTTTTTTTGAGGTACCCCAACCTCAGGGAGAACTGCATTTCATGAGTGCTGCAGAGGTTCTGCTACGTGTTTCCGGCAAGGTTTCAGCGCTTCCATGGTCCAGAAGTTGGCATGGCCTTGTTCTGTTTATAATCTGTGGGTCTGAATTCTCTAGGGCCATGATGGTGAACCTATGGCATGCATGCCAGAGGTTGCACGCAGAGCCCTCTCTGTGGGCATGCGCACCATCGCCAGCTGCTCTTCTGGTTTCCAGCGTGCACATGTGCGCCAGCTGGTTGGTCTTTGTGCACGTTAGAGTGCTGGAAATATACATGTGCACCGGCCAGCTGGTTTTTGGGTTTCCGGTGCTCTGGCGCATGCACATTCCAGTTTGGGCACTCGGTGCCGAAAAGGTCCGCCATCACTGCTCTAGGGTGATCGGAGGCTTCTTGGAAGGGTGTGCTGAATGGTGGTTGGATGTGTTCTGTTCTGATTGGTCGGCCTCATGATCTGAAATTATTTCTAGTTCTACTGATGTGGTGGAATGTAGTCTGGATTCCCAGGAGAGAGGAGTTGCATTCCAGAGGACCAAGAGATAGCGAAGTTTAGATAGTTTGGTTGGGAGGAAGAGAGTTCAGGTAACGCCTCCCTAGAGGTTCTCCGAGTATGATGTGCCGTAAGTATTTGCTTTGTTTTGGCCAGGCTTCTGTCTATAAGATGAGGAACAATAAAGAGAATTGTTTAGAAGTAACCGTGTGTCTTTCTTGGTTTTTGGAGCCTGATCATTATTCTGTAGGTAGCTATTTTATTTGAGTGCCAGATTACAGGAATTATTTGGCTCTTCTGCTTCTTGCTTGATCGGTTAATTTTTGTATTATTTTAGTCAAATGTAGTGTTTATTTTGAGGACATGGCTGACTGTTACCTAGATATTTTTGTTCTTGGTTGCATTTATGAGTTCCATTATTATTATTATTATTATTATTATTATTATTATTATTATTATTATTATTTATTGGTTAATCTTTAGTGAGATTCACAGCCTTTGAGGCTGGTTAATAGCTCAGCAGCTCGAGTCCTAACCAAGGACCTAGGAACTGTTAAGGTATCGTCGGAGGATGTAAGCTGTTCCGAGTAAGGTGGTTTTTTGTAGAGTCAAAATGTTCAAGTCCGGTAAATTTAGAATTTCTAAATAGCGGGGTAGCCCTTTGGGTATTGCTCCGAGGGCTCCAATTACAATCGGGACATCATCATCATCATCATCATCATCATCATCATCATCATTATTATTATTATTATTATTATTATTATTATTATTTTGTGGTAGTAATTGGTGAATAATATAGGCTGGGCAAACCATGGCTTACATTCAGCCTTTGGTTGCAAAGCCAAACCAACACACACACGCAGGGCTGAAATGTTACCGGTTCAGACCGGTTCTCTCGAACCGGTAGTAAAAATGCTACCGGTTTGGGTAAACCGGTATTTCCGACGATCAGCTGTGACACGTCATTTATATTAGCTAGAATCCTCGGATTTCTTGCTTTCTAGCTAATCTAAATCACGTGACACAGCGGATTCCCCCCGCCCCCCTCGCTGTTCTACTTACCTTTGCAGACTCGGCAGGCTTCGCGTGCGGACTCCCAGAACCGGTAGCGGACTTCAGAGGATTTCACCGCTACACACATGTATCAAAATTCTCAGGATTTCATTTTGAGCCCTTTCCTCCTCTCTTTCATCCTCCCCCCACCCACCCCGCTCGCAACTCTTCCGCTGCCTGTAAGAATGGAGCTGAGAACAGGATGGTGGTACAGGATCGGGCTGGGCAAAGTAGCTCCCCTGAAGAGGTTTTCAGTTGGGCACATGGGAGGGAGAACCAGGAATGGGGGAGGAGATATAGGAACTAAACACCCCAGGGAAGGAGAGGAGGGTGGTGTCAGGTTTCAAGGTCGTCTCAAGTAAATTGCATTTCAAACAAAGTCTTTGATGAAAAACTCCCATTTATTAAGCACGACATTCTAACTCCAACTCCATCGTAGCCAACACTGACTTCCAGACCCAAAACCCTCCCTTTCCATTCCCCACTCCCCTGCACTCATTGGCCATCTTCCAAGTCACTCTACCCCTAATCTACTGCTCCAGCTCAAAGGAATTTCCCCCTTCCCACCCCATCTCCTAGGGGATATTATCTCCAGAGAAAATAAGTAGGTGAAAAGTCAAACGTCCCTTTACAGATGCCTCCGCTCCTCCTTCTTATGTCAGCACTAGAGTAAATGCAGCTTGAAGTGCTGACAGGTGGTTGATTACATACCATCATGTAATTGTCAACTCTTAGCAACCACATAGGTAGATTTTCTTTGTGGTGATCTGTTCTAATCTGGTCCTTTGGGTCTCCCAATGATGCCTTCAACACCTCTAACTGAGTTCATCTACCTTGCTGCTGGTTGTCTTCTCTTTCCTTCCACCTTTCCCAACATTAGAGCTTTCTCCAGTGGTGGAATTCAAATTTTTTTACTACCGGTTCGGTGAGCGTGGTGTGACTTGATGGGCGTGGCAGGGGAAGGATACTGCAAAATCCCCATTCCCGCCCCACTCCTGAGGGAAGGATACTGCAAAATCCCCATTCCCTCCCCACTCCTGGGGGAAGGATATTGCAAAATCTCCATTCCCAGCCCACTCTGGGGCCAGCCAGAGGTGGTATTTGCCGTTTCTCCGAACTACTCAAAATTTCCGCTCCCGGTTCTCCAGAACCTTACAGAATCTGCTGAACAGCACTCGTGGCTTTCGCCAAAAAGCTGGGTCTTTGCCTGTAGTATGTCCGAAGTAGGATAATTTGATCCTGGCGGTTTTGAGTCTTGAGTGAAAGCTCTGGAGTCCATTTGCTTAATGATCGTTCCAAAGGTGCTTTTTCGAAATGCGAGTTTTTGTTTTTACTTGAAGATGTTTCACTTCTCATTCAAGAAGTTTCTTCAGTTCACCGAAGAAGCCTCTCTTGGATTAGAAGCGAAACGTCTTCAGGAAAAAAAACTCACGAAGTCCAGTTGCCTTTTGAAAATGCACCTTTGGGACAACCATGACTGAGAATCTCCATAGACATTGTGTAATGATCCTTTGGCTTTTCTTAGTTGTCCAAAATATACTCTTGGAGAGAGAAAAAACTGCTTATAATTTGCAGATCTTAGAATAGCTTTCCTCCACTGGACAACCTCCACGATGGTTAGAATTTGAAGTACTTAATTTTTGGAGGAAGATCTGGTGGTTTTTTTCCCACCCCAATTTGAAGAGGAGAAGAGTAATCGGAGCCAAAGATTCGAAACAAAAACCTAAACCCACTACAATGCAGCGGCTAAAAATAAATCTTAATTTATTGTGCGCTTGCCCAATCACCCTTCAACAGCCCAACAGAAAACTGGCTCGGTTTTGCATTAGCTGGCGAAAAAGAGCGGTAGTCCTCGATTCCAAAGGTTTTTTTTCCCCCAGCTCATTATCTGTCTAAGCTTGAAAGTTGCTAAGTGACTTGGCAAATCGCTACCCTGCAGCCATCAGCCCAATTCAGCAGTTTGAATAGGGAGTACTTATTCCAACAGGGTTTTCCAACTGCGAGCCGATATTTGTACGATGACATTTATAGCCATTCCTCCGGTGTCGGTGAGGCTCTTCGCTCCGTGTTACCCTCTCCACAATTTTGTGAGGTTGCCTAGGATAAGGGAGAACCCAACTACTGCAATGCTCTCTACATGGGGCTCCCCTTGAGGAGCACCCGGAGGCTCCAGCTGGTCCAGAATGCGGCCGCGCGGGTAATTATGGGGGCGACATGGCGCTCCCATGTAACACCTCTCCTGCGCGAGCTGCACTGGCTCCCGGTGCACTTCAAGATATTGGTTCTCATCTTTAAAGCGCTCCATGGCTTAGGGCCCGGGTACTTACGAGACCACCTGCCACCGATAACCTCCCACCGGCCAATTTGCTCCCACAGAGAGGGTCTCCTCAGGGTGCCGTCGGTCAAGCAATGCCGACTGATGACCCCCAGGGGGAGAGCCTTCTGTGTGGGGGCACCCGCCCTCTGGAACGAACTACCCCCAGGAATACGACTGATCCCGGACCTCCGTACTTTCCGCCGAGCGTTAAAGACCTTCTTATTCCAGCAAGCCGGGCTGGCTTAAAATTTTAATGGGTTATTTTATGGGGAAAGGGTTTTAAAATTTAGGGAAGCCAAATTGATTTAATTCTGTTTTAATTCTTTTTAATTTTTATATTGTATGTGTTTTAAATTTTGGCTGTTCACCGCCCTGAGTCCTTCGGGAGAAGGGCGGTATACAAATTTAAATAATAAATAAATAAATAAATTCATCCAGGGAACTAAAAGGGACAGCGTGAGTCAACTCTGGATCTTATGAGGTCCATTCAGCCAAAATTAAATTCTTTTTTTAAAAAAGTTTTCCAGTGCTGCTGGAGTGACCAGAAGGGATAAAATAAAATATGAGATCATATGAGATCTTGAAATAGAACCAATCTTAAACTATATACAAAAACACTTGATTTTGAGAAAACGAGCCTCCCTAAACGTTGAAAATTACGGTGTCGGCAGCTACAGCTCAATGCTTTTCTGGGACAAAGGTTGGAAGGGCCAAAGTAAACTTGACTTTCTAACCAATTTTCTTTCCATCTCACCTTTTCCTTGAGTGGCAAGAACCTTAAATATGTCCCCCCCGCTTTACAATCGAAGACAGACTGTCCCACTGTGATACAGATCCTAGCAGCAGGAGGTTTTTTCCTACTGAATAAAGAAACTCCCCTATGCTTTATTTCCGATCTCAGTTCCCAAAGTTATGGGAAATAGTTCCTGAGCTTTTACCTACCACCCTCATTTACCTGTGTGCTTGAAAACTCAAATCATTTATTTGTTGATTTGTATCCCACTTTATTTTTACATATAGGGCCTTGGTAGTACAGTGGTCTAAGGCACCCTGTTATTAACACAGCTGCCTGCAATTACTGCAGGTTCGAATCTTACAAGGCTCAAGGTTGACTCAGCCTTGGTAACAGACCCTTGGTAGTACAGGGGTTTAAGGCACCCTGTTATTAAGCTTATTAAGACCAGCTGCCTGCAATTATTGCAGGGTTCGAATCTCGCCAAGGCTCAAGGTTGACTCAGCCTTCCATCCTTTCTAAGGTAGGTGAAATGAGGACCCAGTTTGTGGGGGCAATAAGATGACTTTGTATAAATATACAAAAGGATGAAGGCTATTGCTTAACACATTGTAAGCCGCCCTGAGTCTCCGGAGAAGGGCGGCATATAAATCAAATAAAAAAAAAATAATAAAAAAATATAACTGAAGGTGGGGAATATATCCAGCACAGCTTCCTCCTCCTACTTTCCCCTCAACAACAACCCTGTGAGGTAGGTTGGGCTGAGAGAGAGACAGAGAGAGAAAGAGGGACAAGCCCAACGTCACCTGGCTTGCTTTCATGGGTAAGGTAGGACTAGAATTCACTGTTCCCGGATGATCGACCCAAAGTCACCCAACTGATCTTCATGGCTAAAACCGGACTAGAACTCACTGTTTCTTGGTGATCGGCCCAAAGTCACCCAACTGCCTTTCACAGATAAGGCCACACTAGAACTCACAGTCTCCCATGTTTTATCCTAGTCTAGTGAGTGTCAAACTCAAGGCCGGTGGGCCAGATCCGGTGCGTGGGATGTTTAAATGTGGCTGGTGGGTCAGAGCCTGGAAACCACAGAAGCACGGGGCTTCTGGCAGCCAAAATGGGGAACCACCCCCCGTGCAACCCTTTCTTGGCCTGGATGGCCTCCTGCAATGTTTTACAGACCAAAATGGGGTGCGAGGGAGCGCCCCCCTCCCCCCCCCTGCTAGCCCGTGGAGGAGAACTACAATGCTGATCCGGCCCTCGAAGAAATCCAGTTTGACACCAAGTTTGCACTAGACCAGACTGGTTTCTCATGTATTCTCATGGTCTCCTTTCCTTCAGACTGAACATCTTCATCTCCCCATGTTTTCAGTCTTCAGGAACTATGCCATTCCATGGCCTGTTGCAGAGGTGGTACTCAGCAGGTTCTGACTAGTTTTGGAGAACCGGTAGCGGAAATTTTGAGTAGTTCGGAGAACCGGTAAATACCTCCTCTGACTGGCCCCAGGAGTCGGGAGGGAATGAGGATTTTGCAGTATCCTTCCCCCAGGAGTGGGGAGGGAATGGAGATTTTGCAATATCCTTCCCCTGGAGTGGGGAAGGAATGGGGATTTTGCAGTATCCTTCCCCCAGGAGTGAGGAGGGAATGGGAATTTTGCAGTATCCTTCCACCAGGAGTGGGGAGGAAATGGGGATTTTGCAGTAACCTTCCCCTGCCACGCCCACCAAGCTACACCCACAGAACCGGTAGTAAAACATTTTGAATCCCACCACTGGCCTGTTGGCCGGAACTCAGTTATCATATATGAATCAGAAGAGAGAACAGTGCAAGTAATTTTTCTTAAAATGCAATGGCTATTGATTATTGAAAAGGGAAGATGTAAATCTGGAAAAACAGATCATTCCGACCGGCACTGATGCTTTTGACTTTGTGTACGCATGCACCTTTAACTTTCAAAGACTTTCTTTACTACGTGTAATCCTTGACTTACAACCGCTCATTTCGTGACTGTTTGAATTTACAACAGCACTGAAAAAAGTGATTTAGGACCGTTGCAGCATCCCCCTGCGGTCACATGATCAAAATTTGATTTTAATCTTGGCCAGTGGCAGGGCTGAAATGCTCCCGGTTCGGACCGGATCGCCCAATCCGGTAGCGATGGAGGCGGGTGGTTCGGAGAACCGGTAGCAAAAATCCCTGCCCCCCCCCGCCATGCCCAGTTGAGCCGCACAATCATCAGAGGCTTTTTAAAAAAGCCTCTGCCGATCAGGCAACTCAGCTGAGATTGTCAGAGCCTTTTGAAAGCATTTTTTTACAACCTCTTCGCTGAAGAGTTTGTAGAAAAAATGGTTTTAAAAGTTAAAAAAAAATTGGCCACGCCCACCCAGTCACATTACCCCCCACACACCAAGCCACGCCCACAGAACCGGTACTAACAAATTTTAGATTTTATCACTGGCATGTGATCATCTTTTACGACCCTCTGACAAGCCAAGTCCATGGGGAAGACAGATTCAATTTAGCAACCTTGTTACTATGCTGTTTCCTGAAAATAAGACCTCCCCTGATAATAAGCCCAATCGGGCTTTTGAGCGCATGTGCTAAAAATAAGCGCCCCCGAAAATATTTAAACTCATGGGCAGCCGGTCCCCGCCATTTCCTCTGGTTAGGGTTAGGGAGACAGAACTGGAAATCAGGTAAGACAGCAAGAGGAGCCCCGTCTTGCTCCACGTGCCCCAAAATAATAAGACCTCCCCAAAAATAAGGCCATTATTTCGGGGTTCAAAGAAATATAAAAAAAATACAGGGAAATACGGTAACTTAACAACCGCAATGATTCACAGTGGCAAGGCAGGTTGTACCATGGGGCAAAATTCAACTTACCCACTGTCTTGCTTAGCAATGGAACTTTTGGGCTCAATTTCAGTCGTAAGTCGAGGACTACTTGTATCGTAAGTTTCCTAAATCAAATATAATTTAGGACAGTGATAGCTAACCTTTTTGCCATTGCGTGCCAGGAAGGGGATGGAGGTTTGCGTGCGTGCATGCCCACACCCATAATTCTATGCGACCCGCCCCGTGCATGTGCGTATGACCCCCCCTCCCCCACACTCCTAGAGAGGCTCTGGAGCTGGGGACAGCAAAAAGCATCACTTCCTATCCAACCGACAATTGGGAAATGAGCCGTTTTGGGCCTCCGAGGGGGTAGGGAAGGCTGTTTTCGCCCTCCCCAGATGCATAGAGAGGATCTGGAGCCAGATGAGAAAGAAAAACGGGCCTTCTCCACCCACCCAGGCCCTCCGGAGGCAGGAAACAGCCTGTTTCCCTACTTCTGGTGGGCCCAGAAAGCCCGAAAATCAGCTGGCACCAGAGCTGAGCTGGCGTGCCAGGCGACATGGCTCCACATGCCTCCTGTGGCACGTGTGCCATAGGTTCACCATCACGGGTTCAGGAGAAGTCAGAGCACATTAGACTCATTCTCATAAAATAATCCATAAAGCCGTGCCCCCATTCCTTCCCAGCTAATTAGAAGATAAGAGCAGCTTAATGTACCCAAACAAAATGAACCACGGCGGAAGCCTTGTTCCAGCCTTCTGTTTAGGTGGGTTTTTCATCAGCTTTTTTTCCTTAGGACTTAATACCAAATCTGTTATCTCTGTCCTGATCTAGAACTGGAATTGGTGAGTGTGAGATTCCTGCAGGCTACTGTTTTCAGCCACGAGCGCGGGAGTCTCTCCGATCATTATTTTGGGCCAGCTTTTTCTGGTTTCGTAGGCGATAAAAAGCCTGCATGTCTGACCCCGCTGCGTTACAGACCCCAATCTGCCCACTCCTCTTCCCTGGGACCTGTGATTTCAGGGGGAATCGAGATGAAGAGGGGAGGGCCCGAGATGGTGGAGCTGCCAAGGATCCAACGGGGAGAAGATCGGGAGTGTCTGAATGGCCGCTTCACCATTAGCACCCTGTTCAGCCCGGAGGGTAGCGGCACCAACTCCTACAGTCAAACGGGAGCTGCTCCCTATGACATCACCCAAACCAGCCACTGTACCCATAACAGCACCTTCTACATGCAGACCTTTGGATATAACACCGTTGATGTTGTGCCCAGCTATGAAAACTATGCCAACACCAAGCTCTGTGGTGAAATCCAGAAACCGAGACCAACGCTTGCGGATCTGCACTCTTTTCTTAAGGTATAGTCCAACTAATTCAGAGCCACCCCCTTCCTCTTTTCCCTTCCCTTCCCTTCTTCATCCTCCTCTCCCTTCATCCTCCCCTTCTCCTTCTTCATCCTCCCCTCCCCTTCCTTTCACTTCCCTTCATCCTTTTCTTTCTTCATCTTCCCCTCCCCTTCTTCATCTTCCTCTCGCCTTCATTCTTTATCCTTCTTTTCCTCATCCTCTCCTTCCCCTTCATCCTCCCCTCCCTTCTTCATCCTCCATTCCCCTTCCTTTCATCCCCTTCCTTTCCCTTCATCTTTTCTTTCTTCATCTTCCCCTCCCCTTCTTCATCTTCCCCTTTCCTTTTCCTTCTTCATCCTCCCCTCCCCTTCATCCTTCCTTCCCCTTCTTCACTCTTCCCTTCCTTTTCCTCCCCTTCTTCATCCTCTCCTCCCCTTCTTCTTCCTTCCTTTCCCTTCCTTCCCCTTCTTCATCCTCCCCTTCCTTTCATCCTCCCCTTCCTTCCCCTTCTTCATCCTCCCCTTCCTTTCATCCCCTTCCTTTCCCTTCATCCTTTTCTTTCTTCATCTTCCTCTCTCCTTTTCCTTTCTCTTCTTCATCCTCCCCTCCCCTCCATCCTTCCTTCCCCTTCTTCTTCCTTCCCTTCCCTTCCTTCCCCTTCTTCATTCTCCTCTCCCTTCATCCTCCCCTTCCTTTCATCCCCTTCCTTTCCCTTCATCCTTTTCTTTCCTCATCTTCCCCTCTTCTTTTCCTTTCTCTTCTTCATCCTCCCCTCCCCTCCATCCTTTCTTCCCCTTCTTTACTCTTCCCTTCCTTTTCCTCCCCTTCTTCCTCCTCTCCTTCCCCTTCTTCCTTCACTTCCCTTTCCTTCCTTTCCCTTCTTCATTCTCCTCTCCCTTCATCCTCCCCTTCCTTCCCTTTCTTCATCCTTCCCTTCCTTTCATCCCCTTCCTTTCCCTTCATCCTTCTCTTTCTTCATTTTTCTCTCTCCTTTTCCTTTCTCTTCTTCATCCTCCTCTTCATCCTTCCTTCCCCTTCTTCACTCTTCCCTTCCCTTTCCTCCCCTTCTTCATCCTCTCCTTCCCCTTCTTCTCCCTTCCCTTCCCTTCCCTTCCCTTCCCTTCCCTTCCCTGATATCACAGCTACTGCTGTTGTCTCTTCCACATGGAAACTTTGCTGGGGCATTTCCTTCCTAAAATCAAAACTACGATTCTTCAGCCTTCTCCGGAGCCTGCTCTTGTGCTGTTTCTGTTTCAGAGTGAAGTCCTCCAAGCGAAGCACATTGAGATAACCATCCTATCGTTCCTGATGCTTCTCAAGTATATGGGCACCCCCCACATTCTCCAAACTTTTATCGACCTAATATCCTTCCTTCTTAGAAACCATCCTCTCTGTCCGTGTGTTTTTCCAGCAAGAAAATAGCCACCGGCATCCTCCGAGATACGAAGCCCACAGAAGCAACAGCTTCTCCGAAGAAGTGGTGGGAGAAGAGGCTGGTAAGGAGAAAGAGAAGAATCAAGGAGAGCCCGTCCGATTCGGGTGGGCCAAGGGGGTAATGGTGAGTAGCTTTCACAGATCATCTAAATCTTTACACGATCCTTTCCAACCCCACTCAATGCTTTGGGCTACTGTGTTCACCATCCTGGACCAGCTTGGTCTCACCTAAAGGACAACATGCTCTTGATCTCTTGCCTGATTTTTATGATATAATTTTAACAGTCCTAAAGCAGAGGTACAAATTAAGCTTAAATCTCCAAAGCCACAACGTTAAAGGTAAAGGTAAAGGTTCCCCTCGCACATATGTCCTAGTCGTTCCCGACTCTAGGGGGCGGTGCTCTTCTCTGTTTCAAAGCCAAAGAGCCAGCGCTGTCCGAAGACGTCTCCGTGGTCATGTGGCTGGCATGATTCAACGCCAAAGGCACATGGAACACTGTTCCCTTCCCACCAAAGGTGGTCCCTATTCTTCTACTTGCATTTTTTATGTGCTTTCGAACTGCTAGGTTCGGGGACAAGGAACGGGAGCTCACCCCGTCACGCGGCACTAGGGATTTGAACCGCTGAACTGCCGACTTTTCGATTGACAAGCTCAGTGTCTTAGCCACTGAGCCACTGCATCTCACATAATGCTACAACATTACAGTTTCTTAAAGCCACAACTTCCTGCCACTGAATGGACCTTAAGGACCCAAACAACTAAAGACGCAAGACTACATAGTGGAGAAATATTGTGTTAATTTGAATAAATGTTAAGAATATTTGTACGGTCATAATTTTCAGAAAAGAAAGGGGAAAAAACACCACAAAATAGATCCACGGAGAGGCAGAATTCCAGCGCTGTGTAAATTCCAGCGTTTCTTTCCCTGACATTCTGTTTTCTAATAAAGGAGAATATTTGTAGCTCAGGGTTGAAATGAGGAGTCCTTGGTGCTCTCTGACCTTGAGTGGTTTTCTTGCAGACATTTTATCACAACCTAGATAACATCATCAGTGTTAGAAGGATATGGGGCTTCTAGCAGTGGTGAAATCCATTTTTTTTTTACTACCGGTTCTGTGGGCGTGGCTTGGTGGGCGTGGTGTGGCTCGGCGTGGTGTGGCTTGGTGGGCGTGGCAGGGGAAGGGTACTGCAAAATCCCCATTCCCTCCTCACTCCTGGGGGAAGGATACTGCAAAATCCCCATTCCCTCCCCACTCCTGGGAGAAGGATATTGCAAAATCCCCATTCCCATTCCCAGCCAGAGATGGTATTTGCCAGTTCTGCGAACTGCTCAAAATTTCCGCTACCGGTTCTCCAGAACCTGTTAGAACCTGCTGGATTTCAGCCCTGGTTTCTAGCACTGATGATGTCATCTAGATTAGGTAATGACACATCTGCAAAAAAAAATAAAAAATAAAAATAAAACCCCACCAAGCTCAGAAAGCACCAAGGACCCCTCATTCCGTCTTCTAAATCTTTAGCTAAAGTAGTCCTCAAGTTATAACTGTAATGGAGCCTGTCCATCATGCTTGCAACTCTTCATGGTCGTAAAGCAGATCAATCGACCTGCTTTCATGACGTTTTTTACAGCGGTTGTTAAATGAACCTATGATTCGCTATAGGCTGCCAAAAAAGAAGCAAATTGTGGTCACTTGATTGCAGAAGGCTGCAATATTCATAAATGCAGCCTGGTTGCCAAGCACCTGAAATGAGGTCACATGACCCTGGGAGAAGCCCAGCCATTGGAACTTCAAATTCAAGTTGTAAGGACTCCTTATGTAGATCCCTCAGAACTTCCACTGGTTGCTAAGTGACCGCTTGCTAAGTCAAGGTCTACCTGGATTTCTTTCCTTCTCCCTCTCTCTTTGTCTGTCTCTCTCTCTCATCCCCCAAAGCAATTGATTCTTCAAATTATTCAAAACCAGGGGTGAAATGATCCCGGTTCGGACCGGATCACCTGATCCGGTAGCGATGGCGGCGGGTGGTTCGGAGAACCGGTAGCAAAAATCCCTGCCCCCCCTATGCCCAGCTGAGCCGTGCAATCATCAGAGGCTTTTTTAAATTTATTTTTAAAAGCATTTTTTCTACAACCTCTTCGGCTGAAAAAATGCAAAAAGCCTCTGATGATCAGGCAACTCAGCTGGGATCGTCAGAGGCTTTTAAAAGCATTTTTTTAACAACCGCTTCGGCTGAAGAGGTTGTAGAAAAAATGGTTTTAAAAGTTAAAAAAAAAGTTGGCCACGCCCACCCAATCACATTACTCCCCCCACCACCACCAAGCCACGTCCACAGAACTGGTAGTAACAAATTTTACATTTCACCACTGGGGGAAATCCAGCAGGTTCTGACAGGTTCTGGAGAACTGGTAGCGGAAATTTTGAGTATTTCAGAGAACTGGCAAATGCCACCTCTGGCTGGCCCCAGAGTGGGGAGGGAATGGGGATTTTGCAGTATCCTTCCCCTGCAGTGGGGTGGGAATGGAGATTTTGCAGTATCCTTCCCCTGCCACGCCCACCAAGCCACACCCACCAAGCCACACCACTCCCACCAAACCACGCCCGCACAACCGGGAGTAAAAAAAAATGGATTTCACCACTGTTCAAAACAACCATTAAAAACTGTTTGCTGGTGGAGCAACGATCAAGCCGATACAGTTAGGCAGGACAAGAACTAACAGATGGAAGGTGATGGAAGAGAGAGATCCAACCTAGAATTGAGGAGAAAATTCCTGCTAGAACAATTAATCGGTGAAACGGCTTGTCTCCAGAACTTTTGGCCGCTCCATCAATGGACGCTTTCAAGAAAAGATTAGACAGCCAGAATGCCAGTGTCCAGAATGGTACAGGGCAGTGGTGGTGAACCTCTTACTCACTGAATGCCAAACAAGTATGCGCTTCACTTACGTGTGACTCCTCCCTTGTGCGCTGCGTGCACAACCACACCATTTGTGCATGCGTGTGGCTTTTGCGCGGCTCCCCCGTGTTCTGTGCATGCAATCTGAACGGCATCTGCGCATGTGTGCGCTGCGCATAGGTACTCTCACACGTGTGTGCAAATGCACAGGAGAGCTCCGAAGACCAGCTAGGTCTCTGGAATTGCGCGCATGCGTACTGGAGCCTGAACACCAGCTGTTGGTGCACGCACATGTGCAGCTACAGGTGAGTTGGGTGAAGGCTCGCATGTCCGGAAAGATGTGTGCCACCTCGGGCATGCATGCCATAGTTCTCCATCACGGGTATAAGGTCTCCTGCTTGGGCAAGGGGTTAAATTAGAAGACCCCCAAGATGTCTTCCAACTCTGTTATTCAGTATTCTATATTTTGTGATCTCACGGAGCTAACTGAAGTGTTCCTAGCATCCGATCTCTGGTTTTCCTTGAGGACCTTCTATCTGTCGTCCTTCCCAGGGGTAAGCTCCTAGGGGTTCGGCAGGGTTCGGTCGATCCTCTAGCCAAGAATCCCCGGGGTTCAGCGAACTCCCAAATGCCACCTCTGGCTGGCCACGCCCATGCCCACCCCATCCCGCTCCTCCCCCCCCCCCCCCCCCCCCCCCCCCCCCCCCGGAGTCTCCACACGGCTCGTTCATCATTCCAGGTAAGTGCAGTGGCCATGTGGACGGGCCTACCGAGGTTCTGGAAGTCCAGAAAAGGCCCTGTTTCTAACCTCCAGAGAGCCTCCGGACTCTGGAGAAAGCAGTTTTCGCCTCCCGGAGGCTCGAGGAAAGCCTCCGGAGCCTGGGGAGGGCAAAAACCATCCCCTGTGCTGTGGTGCCGATTACACCACGCCCACCATGGAAACGCCCACACAGCAACGGGGCAGCGAACCCATTGCTAAAAGATCTGAAGCCCACCCCTGGTCCTTCCCAGTTACTAGTTGCTGCTTCTGCCTTCTAGATTCGTTGCATGCTTAACATCTGGGGTGTGATCCTGTACCTCCGGCTTCCTTGGATCACTGCACAAGCAGGCATAGGTAAGTCCTGTCAAATTCATTGGCTGCTGGGCATGGCCGGTTGGGGAATTCTGGGAGATGAAGAAGTCCACGAGTCTTAAAAGTTGCTAAGTTTGGAGACCCTTGCCTAAGAGGAACGGAAGTTGGAGAAGCCCACTTGAGGGAAAGCCTTCTAGCACAAGATAATCGAAATGTCTTCTTTCATTTTGCAGCGCTGACTTGGGTGATCATTCTAATGTCTGTGACTGTGACCACCATCACTGGATTATCCATTTCTGCCATCTCCACCAACGGCAAAGTCAAATCAGGTAGAAAATTTATTCAATAGCCCAAGAACAAGTGAAATCATTGGGGTGTGCAGAGAGCATTCTCCCAAATATTTAGACAACCTTTCCCTCTCTCTCTTTAAATATAGATTTTTTTAAAAATAAAGTTTCATTATAAGATAAAAAGAAACAAAAGTTTTGGAACCAGGGTGGATAAAAATCAATGATTTTTTTAAAAAAATTAAAAAAAAATGGATTTTTTTGATTTAAATCGGATTTTTTTAAATTTAAATCAGATTTTTTATTTAAATCAGATTTTTTGATTTTTATCGAATTTATTTTAATAAAAAACTTTTGGGGTAAAAATCTATCATAAGATAGTTTTCTATTTAAGATACATAAATAATTTAGCTTATTCAGCATGAAATGGAGCTTAGTTATGTAGCGTGAGGCTGCATATTCTGCAACACTGGGACTATCGGTGAGTCAACAGTGGGTCAAAGGAGTAGCAGAGATGACAGTTGCTCTTTAAAAATTATGATTTAAATTGAGTTGATTTAAATCAAGTCTTTTTACTAGTGATTTAAATCATGATTTAAATCGTGATTTAAATCAACTCGATTTAAATCAAATCCACCCTGTTTGGAACTGAGAGAAAGAGAGAAGGGCTAAGAAAAAGGGAAAAGAGTAATAACTTCTGACTTCAGGGCAGTAAAATATAAAATAAAAAAATTACAATCTCAACCTTATGCCTTACATTTCAAGCCATTTCTATAATAATAATAATAATAAATCATTCTAATTATTAAACTAAAAGCACAGTTTCATCTGTGAATCATTTGAGCAAAAATTAAAAAATTAAAAAAATCCAGTAGTGGTTTCCAAGTAGAAACAAAATTAGATAGGCTCTTCTTAAAAACTTCCAGTGATGGAGCATCCAGAAGTTGTAGGTGGTCCATCATTGGAGGTTTTCAAGAGCAGAGTGGACATCTACAGTATTTATCTGGAATGGTATAGGGCACGGGTGTCAAACTCGCTGCATCACGTTGCCGTCACGTGACGTTTCGGGACGTTTTCCCATTCATGGAGCTGGGGTGGGCGTGGCTTGCATGTGATGCATCCGGCCTGCGGGCCGCCAGTTTGACACCCCTGGTATGGGGTCTTCTGCTTGTCCAGGGGGATTGAACTAAAAGACCTCCAAGATTCCTTCCAACTCTGCTCTTCTGTTATTTAAAACAGCCACTTTTGCCATCTCTGCTAACTCCATCATAAATCATAGTTACAACTTACAATTCATTAATTTAGTAATTTGGGTACCAGTCATTGCTTTAAACTCTGATGCTTGAGAAGATTCCTGCGAGTCCCTTGGACTGCAAGGCGATCAAACCGGTCAGTCCTAGAGGAGATCAACCCTGACTGCTCTTTAGAAGGCCAGATCCTGAAGAGGAATCTCAAATACTTTGGCCACGTAATGAGAAGGAAGGACTCACTGGAGAAGAGCCTAATGCTGGGAACGATGGAGGGCAAAAGAAGAAGGGGATGGTAGAGAACGAGGTGGCTGGATGGAGTCACCAAAGCAGTAGGCATGGTCTCCGGGGGATGGTAGAGGACAGGAAGGCCTGGAGGAACGTTGTTCATGGGGCTGCAACTAACAACAACAACAACAACAACAACAACAACAATCAGTGATTGCATGACCTCTGTAGATGCCACACTTGAAATAAATAAATTTGAAAAGCGGCTGTACTGATTGCATTGCTCCCATCTTTTTAGGTGGGACATACTTCCTCATTTCAAGAAGCCTTGGGCCAGAGTTGGGAGGCTCCATTGGCCTTATCTTCGCTTTTGCCAATGCTGTGGCCGTGGCCATGCATACCGTGGGCTTTGCAGAAACAGTGCGAGACCTCTTGCAGGTACGATGCGATCACAGTGGGAGCGATTGGTGGGAAGGGAAGCATGGGAGATGTTTGCTTTGTTTGATTGGGGCATGTTTTCATTGAGACCTAGCCAAGGCTGATCTTGGTTAGTATTTGAATGGAGATCACCAGATCTCTCAAAGCTATGGGTTAGACCAGGTTGGGAAGTCCAAGAGATGTTTCAGAAGAAAACAGTGTCAGCCCTTCAAGGCTGCCCAAATTAGGAAACCAATTCCACATGAAGACTAGAAAGACTGCATTGTTATAATTTGATTAAGATAAGGACTAGGGGAGACATGATAGCAGTGTTCCAATATCTCAGAGGCTGCCCCAAAGAAGAGGGAGTCAAGCTATTCTCCAAAGCACCTGAAGGCAGGACAAGAAGCAATGGGTGGAAACTAATCAAGGAGAGAAGCAACTTAGAACTAAGGAGGAATTTTCTGACAGTTAGAACAATTAATCCATGGAACAACTTGCCTCCAGAAGTTGTGAATGCTCCAACACTGGAAGTTTGAAAGAAGATGTTGGATAAACATTTGTCTGAAGTGGTGTAGGGTTTCCTGCCTAAGCAGAGGGTTGGACTAGAAGACCTCCAAGGTCCCTTCCAACTCTGTTATTCTATTCTATTCTATTCTATTCTATTCTATTCTATTCTATTCTATTCTTAAAGTCAGGAAGTGGCCAACCTGAGCTTCTTCCTAGATTATTATTTCTCAGGGTTCAAAGAAAGCTTCTGGCTTCTAAGAGTTATGGAAACTGAAACATCTGTTCCTCTAATGAGCCCTTCAGAGCTTTTCAACTCTGTTCACCTGGACTTGCTAGGAATCTATCAGGCCCTTTTTCTTTCTTTCTTATTTTTTAATCTTGAGTTCCATCTGTAGGGTGGTGGACAGTCCTTTGGCCCAATCCAGGAAATTTGCAGTTGACTGAGGGTTGGGGTTTTCTCTCCAAAGGAATATAACTCAAGCATGGTGGACCCTACCAACGACATCCGCATCATTGGGGTTGTCACCGTGACAGTGTTGCTTGGAGTATCCTTGGCTGGGATGGAGTGGGAAGCCAAGGTAAGTGCGTTATTGGGGAAGATTGGGCTGATTTGGGAGGAAGTATCTTCCATGGTGGGAATTATGTCTTTCCACGGTCTACACATCTCATAAACCTTAGATGGTGGGCCATCTTGGCCATCATGACTGAGTTGTTGGTCAGGAATGAGCAAGGCCAACTCCACTGAAACTGGGAAGTGGACCTCTGAATATTCAACACTTTTTATTTATTTCTTTTTTTAAAATGGATTTTCTATTCAATACATTCAGAGGTGGGTTTCAGCAGGTTCTGACCAGTTCTGGAGAACTGGTAGCGGAAATTTTGAGTAGTTCGGAGAACCGGTAGTAAAAATTCTGACTCCATCTATTCTCTAACTCCCAAGTCCCAGCTGATTGGGAGGAAATGGAGATTTTGCAATATCCTTCCCCCAGGAGTGGGGGGGGGAATGGAGATTTTACAGTATCCTTCCCTTGCTATGCTCACCAAGCCACACCCACCAAGCCACACCATGCCCACCAAGCCACGCCCACAGAACCAGGAGTAAAAAAAATTGAAACCCACCACTGAATACATTTCTTAGTGCTTAATAAACATCGGGTTGTCTGGGTATTTAATTTGCTTAACAATACAAATTTACATTCTTTTTTTTAGTAAAAAGATTTTTTTTATTTTTTAACCAAACAACCAAACAAGCAAACAAACAATGCACCATTAATCATTCAGTGTGTCATCTGAGTACATATTTTGTATCCTCTACTTCCTCCTCCATCATTTTCTTACTATATTTCTATCATATCTTTATATATTAATTTCATTTATTACAACCTTCTTTCCAAATTTCTTACGTTTATATTAATTCATTTTATGCCTCCTTTCTCCCCATTTTTCTTACTACATTTCTATCTTACTTTTACATCTTCATTCAATTCTTTATTTTTTCCCAAAAATTTTTAATTATATTAATTTTCATGTATAACTCTTCTCTAATTGATAAAATTGCCCCCATACCTTAAAATACTCCGATTCTTCTTTTTTTTTAAATTGCCAATGTTACTCTATTCATTTCTGCACATTCCAATATTTTCTTAATTACTTTATTTATTATTTTATTTATTTTATTAGTCATATTTCTATGCCGCCCACTCTCCGAGGACTCTAGGCGGCTTACACCAGACAGTATACTAAATAGCATATAGCCCCCCAACAATCCGGGTCCTCATTTTACCCACCTCGGAAGGATGGAAGGCTGAGTCAACCTTGAGCCAGTGAGATTTGATCCACTGATCTGCTGAACTAGCAGTCAGCTGAAGTAGCTGCAGTACTGCACTCTAACCACTGCGCCACCTCAGCGCAGAGGGCTTCTCCCTCTGTAGGGATTTTCTCTGCTTTACAATTTTGTGCAAATACAATCTTTGCTGCAGTTATAATATGTATAATCAAGTATATATTTTCTTTACTATATTTCTCTGGTAAGATACCCAATAGGAATAGTTCAGGTTTCAAATCAATATGTTGTTGTGTCATTTTCTCTAACCATATTCAGATTTTAACCCAATAACAATAAAATACAATACAAATTTACATTCTTAATCCCCATCTCCTTTTTTCCAACCATTGATAAACTCAATTCCATGTTTGATCATATTCTACATCTTCTTTCTGTTTAATTTTCAATGTCAATCTATCCATTTTTGCACAAACTAGTTATCTTCTTGACTGTCCCTTCATCTTGCGGTATATCTTCATTTTTCCAGTATTGTGCAAATATAATCCTCGCTGCTGTGGATATTCAACCCCTTTTAGAACCCCCTACCTTCTCTCCCTTTCCCAGATGCTACAAACTGGAGAGAAGGAACTTACTCTGAGTGGAAATCTGAACTGAGATCTTGCAAATAGCTTTTCAAAAATCAGTGGAAGGCAGATTCTGTTTTCATAGCTAGGTATCCTTCAGGCGTGTTGGCCAAAAGTGCCAAAGGATTTGGGGAATTACACCCCAATCATATCTAGATTGGAGAAAGTTGGTTACTGAAGAGTAGTTGGGGGAGACTTTGACTTTGTCACCCATTCTAGCTTTAGAACAAAATTCCCACACCCCAAACTGGAGCAATCCAATTCTCCGCCCCACCAGCTCCTTTCCCTTTTGTCAACGTTTCACTGGCAGAGAGAGAGAGAGAGAGAGAGAGAGAGAGAGAGAGAGAGAGAGAGAGAGATAAGCTCTGAACTTCTGCCTGCTAAATCCCTTTGATGTCCGGTTGTCGTGGAAATGAAGGGGGGAGACATTCCTGGGAAATGACGTGACAAGAAATCTGAAGAATGACTTGGAAGATAGCCAATGAGAAGCAGATATTTGGGGATCGGAAAGGGAGGGATTGGGGGGCAAAAGGTCAGTCTTGTCCGCATCGAGTCATGATCCGGTGGCTATGCTCAATTAAAGAAAAGATTTCCTTAAAGATTGGCAGTTTGGAAATTCATTTATTTTGAGATAGCATCGAAGTCTGACACCTGAGTTAAGTAAACCCAAGATAAGAAAGTCCTTTTGTCATGCTGGCTGAGGAGGATGGAAGTTTAGAAATGAATAGGGTATCAAGGTGGGAAAAAATTAGCTATCACGTTGGAAAGGGATGGCCAACATTTTTGAAGAAGCCCCAAGAGGATGGGGAGAAGGAGTCCTTTCATCAAACAAACCTACATGATCACTTAGGCTGGGCATGATGGGGTTTCTAGTCCAATATCCAGAGGGAGTACTGTATTGGGGGAGGGGAGCTGAAATCTAAACTGGCCATGATGGACTTGGCTGTACGAAGGAGACCAGATCTGGGAAGATTGATCTAAACCAGAGGTCAGCAACCCACGGCTCTGGAGCCGCATGTGGCTCTTTCATCTCTCTACTGCGGCTCCCTGTTGCTGGTCGGCGCCACAATTTTGAGAGGAGCTTCCAGTTAGGGAGGTGGGAAGCATGGTGTGCCAGGAGAAGACTCTATGGCAAAGGGAGGGTTTTCCGGTCGACTCCACAATTGATAGGGCTTTTGGTTAAGACAGGTAGAGGAAAAAAGGACACTACACTAGGAGGAGTGCGGTGGGGGAACCGGACTTCTGGTCGGCTCCAGAATTGAATGGGGACTTCCGGTTAGGACTTTTGTGGCTCTTTGAGGGTTTAAGGTTGCTGACCCCTGATCTAAACTCTTCAAACTGCCCTTCATGTATTGTTTGCTTGGTTTTGCAAGGCTCAAGTTCTCTTTTTCGTGGTGATCATGATTTCCTTCATTAACTACCTGGTGGGGACGGTTATGCCAGCCACTGAGGAGAAGCAGGCGAAAGGATTTTTCAGCTACCGAGGTGAGCGGGAGAGACGTGAAGAAGGGGCAGTTTGCAGCTGAACAGCTCCAGGACCCTTTGATTTGGTGCAAGGGGTGGAATGAGAAGAAGCGGATGGGGATGGAGAGGCATGTTCTAATTAGCAACTCCTTTCCCAGGTTTTGGACCAGACTTCTAGGACAACTTTTTATTTCAGAACTGCTATTTTTGATGGCTGAATAAATAATACTTTAGAACAGTGTTTCTCAATCTTGGCAATTTTGAGACATGTGGACTTCAATGCCCATAATTCAACAGTCAGCTGTGTTGCCTGAGGGATTCTGGGAATTGAAGTCCACGTTTATTTCTCAACCGTAGCAACTTGTAAGACATGTAGATTTGAACTCCCAGAATTCAACGGCCAGACATGTTGCCTGAGGGATTCTGGGAGTTGAAGTCCACATTTACTTCTCAACCGTAGCAACTTTAAGACATGTGGACTTCAACTCCCAGAATTCAATAGTCAGCCATATTGGCATTGGAACTCTGGGAGTTGAAGTCCACATGTCTTAAAATTGCCAGGGCTGAGAAACATCGCTTTAAAAGACTGATAGCATTGTGATTAACACCAGCTGTCTGCAATTACTGTAAGTTGAAATCTCGCCAAGGCTCAAGGTTGACTCAGCCTTCCATCCTTTCTAAGGTAGGTAAATTGAGGACCCAGTTTGTGGGGGCAATAAGCTGACTTTGTATAAATATACAAAAGGATGAAGGCTATTGCTTAACGCATTGTAAGCCGCCCTGAGTCTCCGGAGAAGGGCGGCATATAAATCAAATTAAAAAAAAAAAAAAAGGAGTGCAAGCAGGCACAACATAGGGAGGTTCAAAATAATCAAGACGGCAGTCCCAAATAGATGATGGAAGCTGTGTCCCTTCATTTTATGTGTCCAAGAAACAAGACTTTGATTGCATGGATATGACTATCCCACTTCCTTCCGTGCACTTCCCTAAGTTCAAGCATAACTTTATAAACCCGAATATTCCAATTTTTTTTCTCCTTCAGCCAACATTTTTGCTCAGAACTTTGTTCCCAGCTGGCGGGGACCTGATGGCAGCTTCTTCGGTTTGTTTTCCATCTTCTTCCCATCAGCCACTGGCATCTTGGCAGGAGCCAACATTTCAGGTGATTTGAAGGTAGGCCTGGTTGGCTGGGGCCACAGGGAGGAGAAGGGGTACCTGGCCAGGTGAGACACCTTGGATTAATGGGTGTCATCTATGCGTCTCAATGTTTGCATGCAAACTCTCAAGGCAGAAAATGTCAAGTGTCTCATGCCACCATAACTGGTGAGGTCTCCTAGAAATGAATGGAGCCATTAATTAATTAGGGCTGTCTCATTTTAGGAGAACTAAGACTTATTTGCTTTGAGCCTGTCAAGGATTTGAAACCTATGGAATCTGTTGTGGCTCCGTTACCTGAGTCTGTGTCATCGGCAGGAGAGGACTCCGAGAGTGAAGGAGAGGAGTTGGCAAGGCCTCCCTCTCCAGGACCCTCCTCTCTGGCAATGCCTCTGGTGTCCGCCGAAGGGCAAGAGATAGGGCCAGGGCCAACTACGTCCACGCAGCCACAGGTGGACAGTGATGAGGGTAATGAGTCTTGGCTGGATCCCCGGCAACGTTGCAGAGATAAGCGCACGCAACAGAAGAAAAGGCATGCCAGAGATTAGGCTGAGTCACTGGACCACACCCCACAGGGTATAAAAGGGGGTGAGGTGGCCATTCAGACTCTGTGACGGACAAAACTAACTACTATCGAGTCACATTGCATCTTTGGAAACAACATTATCGGCCTTGGATTTATTTTACGAACTGGATAATTCTTGACTGTGTGTATTTTGTTTATTGAGTAAAAGTTCTTGGCAAGCAGCTACTGGGTTGCTGCCAAGCGTCTTATCGGAAGAATTGGTTGTCTGCCAGTTTATTTAACCCCTGGCTGTCTGTTTGTGTGTGTGTGTGAGACGGGGACAGAACAGGAATCCTTGATGCTCTTTGAGCTTGGTTGTATTCTTACAGACATCTCATTATCCAGCTAGATAACCTTAGCAGTGCTAGAAGGGGTGGTGTTTCATCTCTGTTTATATACAGTAGCTTGCCCTTTCAGTATTGGCATGTTGTTTTCTTCTTGGCAGTTCCTTGATTTAGACTGTTGTTTACTGCTTGATTGTTGTTTGTCTGATTTGCTAGTTCCTTGATTGGGGTACTGTTTACTGCTTGATGGTTACCTGAAGGTGCCTGGCATTCAGACAAATTGGCCATCAACACGCACATAGCGATAAACAACATCTACATATCATTCAAAAGGGACAACCAAAAAGCCAAAAAAAAAAAAAAAAGGAAACAAAAAGATCAAAACATCTCCTCACTAGCAATCAACTCCCAGATAAACAGGGATTAACACAGTGGTGAAATCTGAACCGGTTTACGACCAGTTTGTTGGTTGCGCATGCGCAGTGCGCACCACGTACCAAATGTGAGGTGTGCGCACACAGTGCACGTCAAAAGGAGGTGTGCGGTAAGTAGAACAGAGCACGAGGGGGGGTGATCAGCTGTGGGGCGCAATATTTTTTTTTAAAAGCAATGCTTTTAAAAGTAAAAAAAAAAAGCCTCTGACGATCGCGCTTCTCAGCTGTGATCGTCAGAGGCTTTTTTTTCTTTTAAAAGCATTTTTTCTACAACCTCAAAGAGGTTGTTAAAAAAATGCTTTTAAAAGGCTCTGACGATCCCAGCTGAGTTGCCTGATCGTCAGAGGCTTTTTTTTTTTTACTTTTAAAAGCTGAAGGGGTTGTAGAAAAAATGCTTTTAAAAGTTTTTTTAAAAAAGCCTCTGATGATCACGTGGGCACGGGGGGGTGGGGTGGGCGGGGGAGGCGCAGGGATTTTTGCTACCGGTTCTCCGAACCACTCGCCACCATCGCTCTCGGATAGGGCGATCCGGTCTGAACCAGGAGCATTTCACCCCTGGATTAACATCAAGATTAATACTAGACCAACCATCAATCTGATAATTGTCACATTATCATTTGTTTCCCTTGGCCAGGATCCTGCTGTGGCAATTCCTAAAGGAACCCTCATGGCTATTTTTTGGACAACCGTGTCATATCTGGTTCTTTCGGCTACAATTGGTATGTTTACGGATAGATACAACTACACATATTAGGATAAAATTTGTGTGTGTGTGAATTCAGTTTAGCACACAAAGAATTTATCACACAAATTTTTGTAATTTTTCTAACTCAAGATGGGGCCAGGGACAGAAGGTAGGAATAAGGCTATGAGAGGTCTCCCTTTGGTTACCCTCCAGGGGTGAGTTCTACTTACCTTTACTACCGGTTCGCAGCGGGACCGCATGTGCGCTCTTCTGCACATGCATCCTGATGATGTCGAGGTTGGTGGGCAGAGCCTCCCACCTGTTTTACTACCGGTTCTATAGAACCGGTCCAAACCGGGGGCAACCCACCACTGTTACACTCCTATTTATTTATTTATTTTATTTTATTAAATTTCTATACCGCCCTCCTCCCGAAGGACTCAGGGTGGTGAACAGCCGCAAGATAAAAACACATAAATACAAAAATTTAAAATCAAATAAAAACGAATTAAATAATTTGGCTAAATTTAAAATACCCCATAATTTAAAACAAATTAAAATTTACATTTAAAAAGGGGAGAGGATTTAGGCCAGGCCAGCTTGATGAAATAAAGAAGTCTTAAGAGGACACATGAGCAGAATGTAGAAGTATTTAGACACACCGATGTTTTCAGGTTGAATTCTAGGCTCTCAAAATGATGAAAGCTAAGTGCGGACTTTTGCATTTCAATCCAGTTGTTGCACCATGCACAACTATGTCTTGCATACGGTGTTGTCTACTTTTGGGTAAACATGTTTAGAATGTAAACATTCTAATTTCTGTCTTTTCCCCTCCCGTATGTCCTGATCTCCCGTGGACTTGGTTCTAAATGTCTTTGAAAAAGCTAAAAATGCTTCACGGCATTTTCACAGAGGGCAACCAGAGAGAAGACGATGGGAAATCCCACGCACATTTTTTCCCATTGTTTTCTGCCTCTTTGGGTTTTCAGTACTAGCTGATGTGAAAGCTGCAATGCTCAAAGCTGCAGAGATCTTCATAAAAGATTTAGGGTTAGGGTCTTCATTGGAAAAAAGAAAACGGAATGGAAAAGAAGTAAGAAATTAACCTTGATGGTTCTTCCTAGGTTCTTGCGTTGTCCGTGATGCCTCCGGGAGCATTAATGATACTGTCCTCGCTGGTTCCATGGGTTGTGAAGGCATTGCTTGTGGCTACGGCTGGAACTTCACAGAGTGTGCTCAGAGCCACAGCTGTCGATATGGGCTCATCAATTATTATCAGGTATAGGATTGTAAATTGTAGAGTGTGACAGTTGGAAGGAGTTCACCTAGTTCAGGTGTCGGCAACCTTAAACACTCAAAGAGCCACAAAGGTCTTAACCGGAAGGCCCCCCCCTTCAATTCTGGAGCCGACCGGAAGTCCAGTTCCCCTACCATAGAGTCTCCTCCTAGTGCAGCGTCCTTTTTCCTCTGCTGACTAGAAGTCCAGTTCCCCCACCATAGAGTCTCCTCCTAGTGCAGCGCTTTTTCCTCTGCTGACCGGAAGTCCAGTTCCCCCACCATAGAGTCTCCTCCTCCTAGTGCAGCATCCTTTTTCCTCTGCTGACCGGAAATCCAGTTTCCCCCACCATAGAGCCTCCTCCTAGCACAGCATCCTTTTTCCTCTACCTGCCCTAACCGAAAGCCCTATCAATTGTGGAGCCGACCGATGACAGGGAGCCACAGCAGAGGAATGAAAGAGCCACATGCGGCTCCAGAGCCACAGGTTGCTGACCTCTGACCTAGTTCAACTCCATTCTGAGGAGTGAAATCTACTACTTGTAGGAGATGAGCAGGCAGAGCTGTGGGGGAGGTGGGGAGGAGGAGGAGGTAAGTGTGTCATTAGCTTAGAATCCTTACTTTGCAACAAACAGTCTAAAATCCAACCTCTCTTGAATCCCGTTGACCCCTTATCTGGCACCAATTTAGTACTGAACTTTAACTGAGTAGATTTTTGTGTTTCGGCTTGAATAAAACCTCTGTGCTGCAACATAACCTATCGTCCTGATCAGTCGTGGGATTCAAGTAATTTGACAACCGGTTCTCTCCCCTAATGATTTCTTCCAACACCCAGTTTGCCAAACTGCTCAGAAAGTTAACAACCGGTTCTCCCGAAGTGGTGCGAACTGGCTGAATCCCACCACTGGTCCTGATCCTTTGCGCCTAACATTACTACTGTTTCCCCACTACTAGAGGTGTTCACTTACCACTGTTCAGGAGGAAGAGAAGTTGCATTTAAATGCATATATTGCATTTAAACCCTGATGGGAATCAAATGTAGGCCTCTTTTTTTTCATGCAACTTTTCCAAACTTTATCCGAGGCTACTCATTTGGTAGTGAAATCTTCAGATAGCTCCAAATGCGTTGGCTGAATACTTTTGAACATTTCAGTACAGGTAGTCTTGTACTGAATAGAGTCCAATGTTGCTAAAGCAAGACAGTTGTTAAGTGAGTTTTGCCCCATTTTTCGACCTTTTTTGTCACAGTTGTTAAGCGAACCACTGCAGTTGTTAAAACAAATTCTTCATAAATAGTCCTTCGGCCTTATCACAAACCTTTGTCTTTTCTTGGCAAAAGTTCAGAAGCAAGAGACGCTGACAATAAACAAATGTAGCAACATTGCTTTCCTACAAAGATCCCAAGAGCCGTTGCTGCTCTTTTAAGCCTTCTGGGAGGGGCCAATCATCTCCTGGCCTTACTCCTTTGTCGTCCTTTTTGCTTTAGCTGCTCTTGCCTTCTGGCAGCTCTTCGCATGCATGCATTAGGAACAGGCTCCTCCTGTTCCTCTGCCTCTCTACTGTCAGCCTCTGGAGGCTCCGGAGTCTGCACCTCACTCCCCGATGGCCCTGGCCCCATCTCTGCCTCCGATGCAGAGCCCTTGTCTGGGCCTTCCCCTGACTCCAGGACTGGCTCATTGTCCTCCCCAGCCTCCTCACTGTCCGACTTCGCTGCCAGCTCCACAGGTAGCTGGCGGAGCACAATAGACACAACGTCTTCATCTACATGCACGATCCACATTTCAGTTCAAATTGTCTACCTGTTTTCTTGTCCTGCAGACCATGAGCATGGTTTCTGGCTTTGCCCCTCTCATCACAGCTGGGATTTTTGGGGCCACCCTCTCTTCTGCTTTGGCGTGCCTCGTCTCAGCTCCCAAAGTCTTCCAGGTGAGATGCATTATTGATCTGTCGAAGAAGACAATAAGACTCTCCCATCTGTGTCCGGTGTCAGGTTTCTGTTTTGTTCAGAGAATACTAAAGCTGGAAGGGTCGAATGTGGCCACCACGTTCCTATCATCCTCAATTATCCACCCATGTTTTGGGTGACTATAATGATGGGAGGTGTAGTCCCACCTTTTGGGCAACATGAACTTGAAGAAGATGGACACAATTTTCTGGTCACTGCAGTCAGAGTTTCTCAGAGTAAAGGTGAAAGTGCTTCCAAGTCAGGCTCACCTCTTGGTGTGTAGAAGAACTGCTACGATGATTAACAGATTAACAGAGTTGGAAGGGACCCTATAGGTCATCTAGTCCAACCCCCTGCTCAAGCAGGAGACCCTACACCATTTCTGACAAATGGCAGTCCAGTCTCTTCTTGGAAGTCTCAAGTGATGAAGCTTCCACAACTTCCGAAGGCAACTTTTGTTCCATGGGTTGATTGTTCTCAGGGACATTGGGAACAGTACATAAGTGGTTTGCCAGATTCCCCCCCCCTGCAGCATTAGACTTCTGAGATTGACCCATCCAAATGATAACCCCAGTTGACCTTACTTAGCTTCTGAGATCAGCCACAGTCATCTGGCTATTGTTTTCTGAGGTGGCTTCTCAGAAGAACCTGAGCAACAAACCAACAAATAAACAAACAAACAGCTGTCTGAAAATTTACAATCTGAATTTTGACATAAGAATACGACAGAATTGACATAGGACCATCAAGGAAAAAAACAGCAGGGAAAGAATAATTTCCTTTAGATGAACATGCAGAGACAAATTGGATTATATCGGCTATTCTAGGAATTGATTGCTCTGCTTCGGGGTTTTGTAAATAAATATTTCTAGGATGTGTGTCTCCTATAGGAAGCTTAATGTTGCAATCCAGGCCGTCAGGTGATGGCCAGGAATGAAGGGTGGGTTTGAAGGCCTCCAAAAAGTAAATTAAAACATTTCTTTTTGGACCCAACCTCTGCTGATGTTGTTGGTTTAATTTTTGCTTTACTGACTGGAAAAGTTATTTCCTGTTTGCTAATAGAATATAGCAATATAGAAAAATAGAGACCAGCCAATAGGCATTAAGACAATGCTATTGACATATATTTCATCTAAAAAGAGACTTGATCGAAAGCTAGAGAGATAAGCTATGAGTTTACCATTTAGCCCAGATTCTGATATACAGTTGAAGGCACATGGCATACATTTAGTGTGCTATCCAATAAAGGAGAATATTTGTAGGTCAGGGTTGAAATGAGGGGTCCTTGATGCTCCCTGAGCTTTCTTTCTTTCTTGCAGATGTTTCATTCATTCATTCATTCATTCGGGCAATGAAATATCTGCAAGAAAACAAGGAAGCTCAGTGTCAGATTTGGGTGTTGCTATTGAGAAAACGCCAACCTTTCCTTCCTTGAGCCTTGGATGATGAACTTTTTGTGCATGGAAAGTCTTAATTTTTTGTGGGAATCTATGAGCATATCTATGACTCAGTGGCTAAGACACGGAGCTTGTCAATCGAAAAGTCGGCAGCTCAGCGGTTCGAATCCCTAGTACCTCGTAATGGGGTGAGCTCCCGTTCCTTGTCCCAGCTTCTGCCAACCTAGCAGTTCGAAAGCACGTAAAAAATGCAAGTAGAAAAATAGGGACCACCTTTGGTGGGAAGGTAACAGCGCCTTTGGTGTTGAGTCATGTCCGCCACATGACCACGGAGACGTCTTCGGACAGCGCTGGCTCTTCGGCTTTGAACCGGAGATGAGCACCGCCCCCTAGAGTCGGGAACGACTAGCACATATGTGCAAGGGGAACCTTTATCTTTTATTGAGAAAACGCCAACCTTTCCTTCCCTCAGCTTCGGACGATGAACTTTTCCTGCAAGGAAAGTCTTAATCTTTTGTGGGAATTTATGAGCCCTTGAGAAGCTGGCATGAACTGTCACTCTGCTTTCCCAACAGTGTCTTTGTAAGGATGAACTCTACCCGGCCATTGGCTTTTTTGGAAAGGGCTACGGAAAAAATAACGAACCCATCAGGGGTTACCTGCTGACGTACCTCATTGCGGTTGGCTTCATTCTGATTGGTAAGATTGGCAAAGAGGTTCTTCATGCAAAGAATCTGGTCTTGCTCTCAGGGGATTTTGCTAACCAAAGAGGAGGTATCTGTTCCTTTGACAGTTGTCTGAAATAAAATGTTTCATTCTCAAGCACAGTTCTCAGAGTACTTTTTAGCAAGATTTATTGAGAGAGCCTCAGTGGCTAAGACGCTCATGGCTAAATGGTTCAACGGCTAAGACGCGGAGCTTGTCAATCGAAAGGTCGGCAGTTCAGCGGTTCGAATCCCTAGTGCCGTGTAATGGAGTGAGCTCCCATGACTTGCCCCAGCTTCTGCCAACCTAGCAGTTTGAAAGCAGGTAAAAAATGCAAGTAGAAAAATAGGGACCACCTTTGGTGGGAAGGTAACAGCATTCTGTGCGCCTTTGGCATTGAGTCATGCCGGCCACATGACCACGGAGACGTCTTCGGACAGCGCTGGCTCTTCGGCTTTGAAACAGAGATGGGCACCGCCCCCTAGAGTTGGGAACGACTAGCATATTTGTACCTTTACCTTATTGAGAGAGGAAAAAAATAGTAAACCAAACAAGGCAGTCACTAAGTGAGACCTGTCTGTAATTCAAAGGCCCAGAGACAAATTTTCATAGAATATCACTTCTGGACAATGCCAACCGCCTACAGGTAGTCCTTGACCTATGACCACAATTGAGCCCAACATTTCTGTGTTTAAGTGAGATGTTTGTTAAGTGAGGTTTGCCCCATTTTACGACCTTTCTTGCCACCGTTGTTAAACGAATCACTGCAGTTGATAAGTTAGTCACCCGGTTGCTAAGCGAATCTGGCTTCCCCATTGACTTTGCTTGTCCGAAGGTTGCCAGAGGGGATCACGTGACACTGGGAACATGGCAATCGTCATAAATATGAACCAGTTGCCAAGCGTCTGAGTTGTGATTGTATGATCCTGGAGACGCTACAAAGGTTGTAACGGTGAAAAACAGTCATACGTCACTTTTTTTCGGTGCCGTTGTAACTTTGAACTGTCACTCTATGAACTGTTGTAAGTCGAGGTCTACCTGCATTTGGAAAGAAAGTACAAAGAATTACCAATTATACACCATTTTTAATAATTGACAGGTAGAAGATCCGATCCATGACTTTGTATGCCAAAGAATAACTAGGTTCCAGTGTTGGTGTTAGCCCAGGAAATGTCAATCCGTCAACCTAAAATTGCAGACAGATAAAATTCTACCGCATCTCTATCCCTAAGCTGCAACTTCTGTGCTAAAATCCCTCCGTTGTTTTTTTTTATTGCCAAATTTCTGTGTTTGGAACAATAGGCCCAAATAAACACACCATCTCTCTTTCCGCCTTCTCCGCAGCGGAACTGAATGCCATCGCTCCCATCATCTCCAATTTCTTTCTCTGCTCTTACGCGCTCATCAATTTCAGCTGTTTCCATGCCTCCATCACCAACTCGCCAGGTGAGGATTTTCATCCCATGGCTTAGCATCAAAGATCACCCACCAAGTTGGGTTCAAGAGCTTCAGAAGTTTCCTTCCAGGAAACATTAATTTAGGGGGGGATCCTTTCTGAATTCCTTTCTCTGCTTGCTATGCTGCTGGGGGCTCTTCCCTCCCTTATCTAATTGTTCTTTTCCCACCATCTAAAGTCATTCCCTCATACCATTACGTATGCTGACCAATCATCACTCTGCAAAAAAGGCAAAGAAAGGGTATAATAAAGAGCCACGGTGGCATAGTGGTTAGAAGGCAGCATTACAGGTTAACTCTGTCCACAGCCAACAGTTCGATCTTGACTGGCTCAAGGTTGACTTGGCCTTCCATCCTTTCAAGGTTGGTAAAATAAGGACCCAGATTGTTAGGGGCAAGAAGCTGACTCTGTAAACTGCTTAGAGAGGGCTGGAAAGCACTGTGGACTGGTATATAAGTCTAAGTGCTATTGCTATTTAGAGTATTTGAAGAGTTGTTTGGAAGTGCCTTATGAATGGACTCATATCAGTGGTGGGATTTTACCGGGTCTACCCGGTTCGGGCAAACTGGTAGTGCCGGTGGCAGGAGGTTCTGCTTATCCGCCCGAATATCATCACGGATGATGCGAACCAGTAGCGAAGGTAAGTGGATACCACTACTGACTCATATCAAGTATTTTTCTCCCTTTCAGGTTGGAGACCCTCCTTTAGATATTATAGCAAGTGGGCAGCTCTGTTTGGGGCCATCGTTTCTGTCGTTATCATGTTCCTGCTAACCTGGTGGGCTGCCCTCATCGCTATTGGGATTGTGGTGTTCTTGCTCGGATACGTTCTTTACAAGAAGCCTGGTATGCAGATCATATTTAAAAAAAATAAATAAATTAAAATACTGCTCAATAGAACAGTGAACTGATCTGAGGTAACTTTTCTTTCCAGGAGTTAACTGGGGCTCATCTGTTCAAGCTGGTTCCTATAACATGGCCCTGAATTATTCTCTGAGTCTCAATGAGGTGGATGACCATATTAAAAATTACAGGTAAGGTTTTGTAAGCCGCTGGGTTTCAATGGGAGACTTTGCCGGTGAGGTTCAGGTGCCATGTAAGTATACCTCCTCTCAGGGGTGGGCTTCAGATCCTTTAGCTACAGGCTTGCTGCTCTGTTGTTGGATGCGCATGGCCATGGTGGGTGTGGCCTAGTCGGCCGCCTGCACCATGGTTGGGGGAGGGGCATTTTCTCTCTCCCCAGGCTCCGGAGGCTTTTTTTGAGCCTCCGGGAGGGTGAAAACTGCTTCCCCTGGGCTCCGGAGGCCCTCTGGAGGCCGGAAACAGGCCCTTTTACAGACTTCTGGAACATCCGGTAGGCCCATTTTTTGCCCTCCGTGCAGCCCCTGCACTTACCTGGAATGATGAATGGAGACTCGTGGGAGGGGTGGGGTGGGAGGGATGGAATTTGGGGGTTTGCCGAACGATAGGCTAGAGGATCGCCTGAACCCTACCGAACCCTGAGAACTCCACCCCGGCCTCCTCTGATCTGCAAAAGTTTACCAAAATCAGCTTTCCCCTCCAAGAACCTTGGTGCTTGGTAGAAATTCCAAACTCCATTTTTTTCCCCATCCATTGTTTGGCTACAGATTTGCTCGTGGTTCAATCCATCAGGAAGATCCATGATGCAAATTCAGATGCAACGTCATGAAGGAGGACAAAGCAAGAGCAAAAGGAGGTTGATGGGCTTCTGCCCTGCCCTTCAGCCATGAAAACCTGGACGTTTGTGCACCATTGATAGCTGCTTGTTGTGATTGTTCTTCTTTTGTCCTTTCTGGAATCCAACAGCAGTCACACAGAAGGAGTGGACTGGTTCCATGCAAATAGTCAAGTACTAAGATCTCCTTGTTCTATCTTCAGGCCTCAATGCCTCATCCTGACTGGTCCTCCTAACTTCCGCCCAGCACTGGTCGATTTTGTGGGAACTTTTACAAAAAATTTGAGTCTGATGATCTGTGGGAATGTGTTGATCGTGAGTATTTGTTCCTACCAGATAATTAAGAAATTGCAGGTCTATGCTGTCTTTATCTATCTAATTTCTATTGTTTACCTATCTATTTCTTCTGTGTCTATCCATTCATCCATCCATCCATCCATCCATTCATTCAATCACCCATCCATCCAACCAACCAACCAACTATCATCTCTCTCTCTCTCTCTCTCTCCCTCTCTCTCTCTCTCTCTCTCTCTCTCTCTCTCTCTCTCTCTCTCT